>CM040921.1:3347500-3650000 GCA_023029165.1 Gobiocypris rarus | reverse complement strand
ACCATTTTTGCTTGGTGGCAGGGAGCATTATACTGCTGAAAGGGCCACAGCCTCCAGGGAATACTGTTTCCATGAAAGGGTGTACATGGTCTGCAACAATGCTTAGGTAGGTGGTATGTGTCAAAGTAACATCCATGGATGGCAGGACCCAAGGTTTCCCAGCAGAACATTGCCCAAAGCATCACACTGCCTTCGCCGACTTGCCTTCTTCCCATAGTGCATCCTGGTGCCATGTGTTCCCCAGGTAAGCCACTTACACACACCCGGCCATCCACGTGATGTAAACGAAAACGTGATACATCAGACCAGGCCGCCTTCTTCCATTGCTCCGTGGTCCAGTTTTCATGCTCATGTGCTGTTGGTGCTTTCAGTGGTGGACAGGGGTCAGCATGGGCACCCTGACTGGTCTGCTATGCGGCCCCATACACAACAAACTGCGATGCCCTGTGTATTCTGACACCTTTCTATCAGAACCAGCATTAACTTCTTGAGCAATTTGAGCTCCAGTAGCTCGTCTGTTTGATCGGACCATATCAGCCTTAGCTTCCCACGTGCATCGGTTCACCACTGTTCCTTCCTCTGACCACTTTTGATAGATCCTTACCACTGCAGACCGGGAACACCCCACAAGAGCTGCTTTTTTAGAGATGCTCTAACCCAGTCGTCTAGCCATCACAATTTGGTCCTTGTCAAACTTGCTCAAATCCTTACGCTTGCCCATTTTTCCTGCTTCTAACACATCAACTTTGTGGACAAAATGTTCACTTGCTGCCTAATATATCCCACCCATTAACAGGTGCTGTGATGAAGAGATAATCAGTGTAATTTACTTCAACATTAGTCATTATGTTATGCCTGGTCTGTGTTTATGTATATCAAGATTTAGATTTATCGGCCAATTTGTCAGTTATTGGCTTCCAAGAGTTATCGGTATTGGTACCGATAACAACAACATTAAAATGAACACTTATCGGCATTAATGAGAAAATTAGGTCGATATATTAAAGCCAACAAATTATGGATTATTTCCTCCTGTTGAAGCACTTCAGATAGACACCACAGCCCATGAGCATGCAGCAAAATATGCATGGTTTAGAAGAGTTTATGCACAGTTTATCGGCAGTGTGAGAGTTTTTCACACTGAGAAAAATGGACATCAGCATTGCAATTTGCCATAAAAGTGTAAAATGAATGGCAAAACTTAAGGTGTCTATCGGTTATCGGTATCGGCCAAAATATAGGTGCATCCCTAATTACTGTGACCTTCAGTGTTAACAGGCCATTTATATGCTCGTAATGCAGCAGTCTCAACCTGTGTGTTTGTGTCTGGTTTTTTTTTCAGACATGCTAAACAGGACGTAGATGATGAGTACGGTAGCGCTGTGTTTGCGCGTGGGTTGCAGTCATATTACGCTGTGGCTCACGCGGTTACTGAACGGGTAGACAAACAGTCATCTCTGTTGATCAACGGTCAACTCAAGCAATACCAGGTCATTCAGCACTATTACAAGACATTTAAAATTAACATCAGCACTTTAAATATTAGTGGTCGACTGATGTGGGTCTTGCAGTCACCAATATCTTAGAGCAGACGATCGATACACACACAAAGATGTTATTAATGCTTTGACTGTTTGTGTGCAGATCAAGGGTTTGGAGTGGCTGGTGTCGCTGTATAACAATAATCTGAACGGGATCCTGGCGGATGAGATGGGTTTGGGCAAAACCATCCAAACCATCGCTCTCATCACATACCTCATGGAGTACAAGCGTCTGAACGGACCCTACCTCATCATCGTGCCGCTCTCGTTAGTCGCTATTCTGATCAGCTTTCAAACTTGTATTTGTTCACACAGAGTGCCTGTTTTCATGAACACTATGTTTCTCTGACAGAACTCTGTCTAATTGGGTCTATGAGTTTGACAAATGGGCGCCATCTGTCGTCAAAGTCTCGTACAAGGTAAGTGACTCTTTCCATCTGGACACACAAGAACATTTGTGATGAATGCTGCTGGGTGACAGATGTCCTAAAGATACTGTAAAACAGAGTTAATATGAATCAGTGGAGTAACTAAACTACTAACTGCTTTTGCTACTTGGCTGCATTTCATATTCGCTCTAGCTTATTAAGTCAAGTCACATTTATTTAAATAGCACTTGATACAATAGAGATATAAACAGGAAAATAACTGTGAATGTTGTGAAATTTATAAATGATTAAATGAATTTGATCTGAACCATGACACTACTGTCTTCTGTGGTGCTGCTTTACAGCTGAGTTCATGTGTTAAATCATGTTAGCAACATGCAAAAACATAATAGCAATGTGATAAAACATGCAAACAACATGGCAAAATAATGTATGCAATGTGTTAAATCATATTAACATGCTAAAACAAAAAAAATGCTAGCAATTTGTTAAATAGTGTTAACAACATGCTAAAATATGCAAGCAATGTATTAAATAATGCAAGAAACAAAGTGCTTCAAATTTCTACTACTACTTTCTCAAGCCAACATAAAGTTTGCCTTAATTTTATCTAGTTGAAGTTGAAATCACAAAAATTGAGCCTGGTTTTAAAGTATAGTTTCAACATCCAATTTCAATGGTTTTCACAGGATGAATTTTGAATGTTTCAAATGAGACCTAATTTATGATTATTACTAAAAAATGTGACAGGGATAAAAAGACACTGACAGTTAACAATCTGTCGCTTTAATACATGTTAATGTATTAATGAAGTAAATAATTTCATGATTACTTTCAGCAGCTTCAATTGAGTGAGACACTGTTTGTTAGTAGCTTGTAGTGTTAACCGCTTTATGAAATGGGTTGCTCCTCTGTTGTGGCTCAACACTGATGAGTTTCTTGTGGCTCATTGATGGCCTTGTGATCATGTGACATGTGTTCAGGGATCTCCTGCTGCTAGAAGAGCCTTTGTACCGCAGCTGCGCAGCGGCAAGTTCAACGTGCTGCTCACTACTTACGAATACATCATCAAAGACAAGCAGGTGCTGGCCAAGGTAAAGCCCGTGAGGCTCATGTGTGTTCAGACGGATGTGTGTTTGACCCTCTCTCAGCTCTCAGCCCTCTCTTGTAGGTGGGATGAATGTGAGCCATGCTTGTGCGCCGCGGTTCATGTGACCTTTGGCCTCGATCAGAGACGCGCTGATGAGCTCATGTCACCTGATACAGATTCGCTGGAAGTACATGATAGTGGACGAAGGTCATCGCATGAAGAACCATCACTGTAAGCTGACGCAGGTGTTGAACACGCACTATCTGGCGCCGCGGCGCGTGCTGTTGACGGGAACGCCACTGCAGAACAAACTCCCAGAGCTCTGGGCGCTCCTCAACTTCCTGCTGCCCACCATCTTCAAGAGCTGCAGCACGTTCGAGCAGTGGTTCAACGCTCCCT
The DNA here is from genome assembly GCA_023029165.1 of Gobiocypris rarus. Classification (NCBI taxonomy): domain Eukaryota; kingdom Metazoa; phylum Chordata; class Actinopteri; order Cypriniformes; family Gobionidae; genus Gobiocypris; species Gobiocypris rarus. The sequence continues at coordinate 3,646,581 of CM040921.1, read as the reverse complement.
TCGCCATGACCGGAGAGAAGGTACGCCACTGTTTAAAGTGCCCATATTATGCTATTAGGTTGCTAATTTTGTTTTGGAGTATCCAGTTTAAATGCATACTCAAAAAGGTATTAAAAAAACATTCTCATAATACATATTGCAGCCTCAGCTCTTTTCTCTCAGTGTCTGAAACGGTTGGATAAAGGATTCAGTCTCTCTAAACCCCGCCTTTTCGAGAGCTGCTTTGCTCTGATTGGTCAGATGTCTAGTCTGTTGTGATTGGTCCACCACGGAAACTAAATGTCCATTAGCATATGTGAATTCTAACAATTCCAGCGTGATTCAGAAGCAAAAAGGAAAGGTGAAATTAATTTAAGGCCCTGTTTACACCTGGTATTAAGATGCGTTTCGGTCGATCGGATCACAAGTAGACGAGGGGGACACATTCCCGTTTACACCTGGTGTTTTAATCCGTCTCTTTTGTCCATTTTCAACCACTTCTGTCCTGATTTCTTTGAGGGGAGGGTCTATGCATGTGTTTTTTCAGATCTAAAGGACAAAATAAGCTTGCACAATTTACATATGAATGCACTCAGAGACGACGGAAAAACATATGGAGAGCATCAGCTTTCATTTCTGCTCTGACAGCCGCAAGACCAGCCGAACGCTGTGAGTGTGTGTTAGAAATCAGGAATGACAGAACATTATGCTGGTATGTTTTTTGTCTTGAAATCAAATTTGGGTCTTCAGCCGATAAAGTTTAAATCCCATCTGGCTAGCATGCTTCCCATAATGTTTATGCATTAGGTCAGTCGGCGGAGAGTAGACGGTCTTTTGTGGCTGTTCGAACACATTCGATCGCATTTACACTACGCAATCCGTTCAAATGCGTTTCTGACTACCTCTGGAAGTGGTTGAAAGTGGAGACCCCGTGTACACCTGTATTTAGTGTTGTCCTCTTGCTCTCATTGACCAAAACGCACCTTAATACCAGGTGTAAACAGAGCCTAGTAGCACAATGATGTGATAAAGAAAACTAATATGATTCCTATCTTTACAAAAAAATTATATTCTTTTCTACATGTGAAGACATATGAAGGAGTAGTAGACATGACTCACAATAGTGTTCAATGATGTCTCTCTCAGGTGGATCTGAATGAGGAGGAGACCATTTTGATCATTCGCCGCCTGCATAAAGTGCTCCGCCCCTTCCTGTTGCGCAGGCTGAAGAAGGAAGTCGAGGCACAGCTGCCTGAGAAGGTGAGTTTGCTGTGTGATGCAGACTTCAGTCAATATGTCAATATGTCAAGATGTTTCCATCCACCTATTACAAATGTTGGGTTATTGCATAAAAAAAGAAAAAAACACTGGATGGAAGATGCGCATAAATTGTGCATAAAAAACGTATGTACTCAATTGAGGTGCATCATTTTTGTATCCGATAAGAAGACATGCGCATTAATTATGATTGAAACACGTTTACCTAATAAATCCCTCGATGTGCAATAAAAAAACACAAGAAATCATGACAGCGTTGATTGTTTTTTGTCTGGCACTCTGAGACGCAACTCATTTATGATGGAGGGAAAAAGAACCCGATTGCAGCAGCAACTTCCAATTTCATTACTGATATTTTGCTAGCCTGGATGCCAGCCGAATTTAGCCCCGCCCACAACAGTTTTGCTCGGGCAATTCGGTGTGGACTTGATCCATAGAGGAGTAATTATTAGGGGCCAAGCCCTGAAAGGGCTGTAGCCCCTATTGTATCTGTTGGTTTTCTATATTATTATTATTATTCTTCCCCCCATATGGGAGTCAATGGCAGCCCTATGAACTGTAAGTAGGAAAATGATGAAATTTGGCATACTTGTTACCAATGAAATTGTCAGGACGGGCTTTAGACAATGATGTTCAGATGATACACAGTAACGTAATCATCCATGTCATCGAAGGCGCTTGGGTTGAATTTGCTCTTACTTGTCCGTATATGCATTCACCTTCACTGTTTCTCTCAGAAATGATGATCGTGTTGGTAAGTACTCTGTGTATCCTTAAATTCTTTTATTACAATACTGGCAAAGATGGTTTACACTCATCTTTTTCTTCTAACGTTACTTTCCAGCGTGCATGCAGGCAGGGTTGCCACGTTTTTTTGCAATATCGCACAAAAGAGGGGAGGGGGTCTACGGAAAAATATGCCGTTTGGGGGGTAAAATATGTTATTTTGGCAAGGTTGCCTGCTAAAATTTGTATTCCTGGGTCTATATATCACAAAATTGGGGTCGCTTCAACCCTCGGACATGGAGAACATCCCGTGGTAAAAACACGGACTTGGCAACACAGTGCAGTTGAGTTCATTTGACATTTGACAACTAACGTTATGCGTCGCTCCGTTGCTCTGATTGGTTGTAGGTCTATCCAATTGAGGTCTTTCCTGGTTCGGTTGAAACACGCCCCATAATCAAAGCACAATGGAGCGGTACCAGACTCATATTCTGACTAGAATTGAGTATGACCACGTCAGGCTAATATTTTGCACCAATTTCACAGGATGGAAGCGGTGCTTTATTTGCAAATGTTTTATGCAATATATTCCAATTTTGTGCATAAGTTAGATTTGCAAATTTGGATGGAAACATTGCTGGAGTCTCAGACAGATGATGCATTTGTGCTGTTTTATGTCCATGTGCAGGTGGAATACGTAATAAAGTGTGACATGTCGGCCCTTCAGAGGGTTCTGTACCGACACATGCAGGCCAAAGGAGTGCTGCTAACCGACGGCTCCGAGAAGGACAAGAAGGTGAGGGAGAGCAACATGTGTCTTTGTGTTTGTAGCCTCATGCCTGGCAGAAATGCCTCACATCTTCAGTGCAGGAAATCATGAGATCGTTCTCTCAGCAGCTCTTTATCCTCATCCAGATGTAATAAAGAAGATCAGTTGTGTGTTGCTGAACATTGTGTGTGTTTCAGGGTAAAGGCGGCACTAAGACTCTAATGAACACCATCATGCAGCTGAGGAAGATCTGTAATCATCCCTACATGTTCCAGCAAATCGAGGTGCGTCAATGTCGCTGTCCTAGTGTGTTGATCATCTGGTGAGGCTTTTCTTGCAGTACTGAATGTGCTGCTTTTGCAGGAGTCGTTTTCTGAGCATCTGGGTTTCTCGGGCGGTATAGTTCAAGGGTGAGTGCAACTGCAGCGTGACACATTAGACATCACCTGGACTAAGACTTTATATGATCTTTATTTAACGTCTGACCGGCAGGGCTGACCTGTACCGAGCCTCAGGGAAGTTTGAGGTGCTGGATCGTATTTTGCCCAAATTACGGGCGTCCAATCACAAAGTGCTGCTCTTCTGCCAAATGACGTCACTGATGACTATAATGGAGGATTATTTTGCTTACCGCAGCTTTAAATATCTTCGTCTGGATGGTGAGTTTGTGTTTCTCTTTTTCTTTAATTTGTGGTGTTTGCGAAAGTAGAGCATGATGATTATTATTATTATTAATGATGCTGATCTGGAAAAATCCAACCGTACCTCGTTTTTTACCTGTTGAAGGGCCATTTGGACTCCAGATGCATCCTGACACCAGGATATCATGATATGATTTCCACGATGCGGAAAACGTGGATAGAATTGCGGAATCCAGTCAAAAAAATGGAATTTACCGTATAATGCGGAATGTCATGAATAAGTTAAAAGTAGTGCTGTACATTTAATCAAATCACAATATGGACTGGTGATGCATGATGCCGTTTCACTAAATGGGGACATGAACTTCATCTCCAGAGCCACTCTTAGAGTCACTTTACCAGCACTTCACCATTTTATTTAAGAAAAACTATTATCATTTTACACATACACACAGAAACTCTTCACAACAACCCGCCAAAATAAAAGTTTGGATTAACTTGAAGAAATTGTGACAGAAGTATATTACTTAATTTGGGAATAATTAAATGGAATTTGAGAAAAAATTAAATGCAGTTCATAGAGCTCTAAAAATTTAATTTTTGTTAACCTTCTAGTGCTGTTCAGTAATAATTGACCGAAAAGTGTTAAGTTTCGTTTTTGTTGTAAATGCTTTACTTTGTTGGAATTGTACGAAACCTGGTAAAGGTTTTGGCACTTGCTGTTTGAACACACACACACACACACACACACACAAATGTATACGAAAAGGTAAAAAATAGTCATACTTGTGTTGTTCATGGTAAAATTGTCTATGTAAAAAATGAGCGCATTGGAAATGAACGTGATGCGAATTACATCTAGTGGAAAATTTTGGAACTGCGCCCAAACAAAATCACACTGAAAGCTCATTTTTTGAGATATCAACTTCACATTTGGAACACAACTTGTTTAGATTTATGGCTTTGATTTTCTCACAGCTTTGGAGTAAAATGTGTTTTGGAAAATATTTCATATAAAAATTGAAAATGCTATTTTTAATAACAATAAATATAAAATGTAATTAAGTTTAAAAGTTTACTTTATAAAACTTTTCACGTCAGCAATAATCTGCCATGTGTCATCTATATAAAGAGACCCAACTTAAATCTGTGATCCAAAACATCCCAGATTTATGTTGGAAATTTCATTTTCAGGTCCATGCTGAAAAAGTGAATAAATGGAGTATACATACTGCATAAATATAATCAAAATACAAAATATTAAATAAAAAATATTATTGAAGTAAAATATAGTACATTCATTTAATTGAAATAAAAACAAATTCGGTCATTTTTGAGCGTTGCACGAACAGTACCACAGGGTTAAATGTTTAATACATTTCTGTTAAAGTGTATTGATTTCAATTAATTAGACAAGCTTTTTGATAACTAAAGTTGTATTTAACCTTTATAGCTGAATCCAGAAAAATTTAAACAGAATAAATAAAAACGGATTTCTCAACAACATTAAACATGCAGAATCATGAGAAATGATTCTTCAGGCCAACTCTGCTACTGTGTCAAGTATCGCTTACATTTTCTTCAGAACTGACAGAGACTGAAATGCGATTTGCCTCCTCGATATACGAGTTTGTGTGTTTCAGGCACGACCAAAGCAGAGGATCGCGGGATGCTGCTGAAGACCTTCAATGATCCGGCCTCTCAGTACTTTATATTCCTGTTGAGCACCAGGGCAGGAGGACTGGGCCTGAATCTACAGAGCGCCGATACCGTCATCATATTCGACAGCGACTGGAACCCTCATCAGGTAGCAAATTCATCAAAAGGCATCATCATCAGTTGGGATTTGTGCCTTTCAGAACTCATGTTTGTTCTGTGTGCAGGACCTCCAGGCGCAGGATCGAGCCCACCGGATCGGACAGCAGAACGAGGTGCGGGTTCTGCGTCTCTGTACCGTGAACAGTGTAGAAGAGAAAATCCTGGCGGCCGCTAAATACAAGCTGAATGTCGACCAGAAGGTGATCCAGGCTGGCATGTTCGACCAGAAGTCGTCGAGTCATGAGCGCCGAGCGTTTCTGCAGGCCATTCTGGAGCACGAGGAGCAGGACGAGGTCAGGAGTATCACTCTCCCTGCGTATAGTAGGCAACAAACAGTATGTAAGCCGAGTATTATATCCAAATTCATAGTATTTATAAACCTACTAGGCGAAATATATTCGGATGACCTAATACTTCTGAAAAGCTCATATGATGGACACTTTTCAATGGCAGTGAAGTGATGCAACTGAGGCCGTAGATCACATGACAGTGACAACATGGCATATTTAATTTGTCCAAATTGAAAGATACTATATAGAATATTCTTTTAACAGTTGCAATGCAAGTTTAAAATACCTACTATACAGTATGTGATTTTGGACGCATCGTCTGAGAATATTCCAATATTAAAGGGAATGTTTCAGTAATTTATGATTAATGAAAACTCTACTGCCATAAACTGTTTAAGTCAATAATCAGAATAAGGCTACCTGTATTAACCTGAATACTGGGTCATGCAAACACCTTATTCTGAATATCAGTTGTAACAGAGTATTTTGACATCTGCATGATTCTAGGAGTTAAGAGGAAACAGAAAGTTTTTATAGGAGATGTATCTTACAAACATGAGAAGTGAGCCTGGATCACTATAAAGATTTGTAAATGTTTAGAAAGGTTTGTGATGCATTCAGAGAGACCGGTTGTGTTTGTACACACAATAACAGATTTTTATAAAGCTAAAGTTCCCATATTATGCTATTTTAAAGGTTCCTAATTGTGTTTTGGTGTCTCCTACAATAGGTTTAAATGCATCAAAGGTCAAAAAACACAAATTTTCTCATAATACACATTGCAGCATCAGCTCTTTTCTCACAGTGTCTGAAACGGTTTGATCAAAGATTCAGTCTCTTTAAACTCCGCCTTTCTGAGAGTTGCTCTGCTCTGATTGGTCAGATGACCCAGTCTGTTGTGATTGGTCAGAAACCAAATGCTCATTATCATATCTGAATCTCAGCTCTTGATACACAGTGATACGAGCATTAACGATCTTTGAAACTTTGCAGACCTTTTACAATCACAAACAGCTCTATTACACATTACATGAAAGGTCATATCTGAAAAAGCATAATAAGGGCACTTTAATGTGATCTGATAATAAGAGTGAGCATCTATAGGATTCAGTGAGAGAATGTTGAATATCCCTGTAGCTGTGAAGCATCGAAACCTTATATTCTTTGTCTTTGTAAATCATTGTCATGGATCTTTTCTTTATTTTCTGTACTTTCTGTAATTTCTGAAGCTCTGTCCCTTGGTGTTTTCTGTTTCTGTCAGGAAGAAGATGAAGTGCCGGACGATGAGACTGTAAATCAGATGATCGCCCGCAGTGAAGACGAGTTTGACCAGTTCATGGTCTCGTTTGATTTTCTCTCACTTACACTTACAGAGTCGATGTCAATCACCAAATCCTGATTGAATCCAAATGAACTTCCATTGTCTTTTTCTGTGTAGCGCATGGATTTGGATCGACGCCGCGAGGAAGCTCGTAATCCGAAGCGAAAGCCTCGTCTCATGGAGGAGGACGAGCTGCCCACGTGGATCATGAAAGATGATGCCGAGGTGGAAAGACTCACCTGTGAGGAAGAAGAGGAGAAGATGTTCGGCCGCGGCTCCCGGCAGAGAAAAGAGGTCGATTATAGCGATTCGCTCACGGAGAAACAGTGGCTGAAGGTCAGATATATACACAGTTCGTTTTCTTCTCTTCTTCTGTAGGACATTTCTGATCGCTGGCTCTTTTCTCAGGCTATTGAGGACGGGACTCTGGAGGAGATCGAGGAGGAGGTGCGACACAAGAAAACGGCTCGGAAGAGGAGGCGCGATCGGGATCCGGATGCCATTCCTTCCACTTCAGGTGCTCGTGGAGGGAGAGACCGAGACGACGACAGCAAAAGACAGAAAAAACGAGGTCGCCCGCCATCCGAGAAGCTTTCGCCGAACCCTCCGTCACTAACTAAGAAGATGAAGAAGATTGTGGATGCTGTTATTAAATATAAGGAGAAGTGAGTGGAAATGACGCTTCCAAAAAGGACCTGTTTGTGAGAGGGTAGTTGATAGTTATGGATCTCGGGGACGAGTTCTTGTGTCTTCAGATGTTTGTTGTGAAATTGTGGGAAGTGATATTGTGCCTTGTAGATTGTGGCGAGTGAGACAAGCGAGAGCCGTGGGAGGAGCGATCGGAGATCGGTGTGTGACTCGCAGGTGATGCTCATTCTTCAATCACACACCAATCTCCGATTGCTCCTCCCACGTCTCTCGCTCTTCTCCCTTGCCACATAGATCTTCCTAGGTATTTTCACAGAAGTGAAGATGTCTCCATTATAGTATGCATGACCTGCATATTGACAAAAGCACACCCAGCACAACAGATTACCAAACATTTAATTTAAATAGGATTTTAAACCACACGCTTGATTGGACTGCGCACTTGCTAAATATGATCCGATCAGGATGTGCACATAATCGGATTTGGACTGTCAGTTTAAACAAGTCTTCGGAGACATCAAGTGTATGAATTATTCCTCGCTTAGCATGCATGACCGATGTGCGTTTGTTCTGAATGTTGCAGTAATGGCCGTCAGTTGAGCGAGGTGTTCATCCAGCTGCCGTCACGGAAGGAACTGCCCGAGTATTACGAGCTGATCCGCAAACCTGTGGACTTCAGGAAGATCAAGGTCAGTGTGTCCAAGTCAGCAGTCAGTGATTTCAGGTTTTTTTCAGGTGTCATTTGGTTACAAAGATGTTTGTGTCTGTGCAGGAGCGCATCCGGAGTCATCGGTACCGCAGCCTCAATGATCTGGAGAGAGACGTGATGCTGCTGTGTCAAAACGCTCAAACCTTCAACCTCGAGGGCTCACTGGTTAGACACACACACACACACACACACATCAGGTTCAGCATCTTTGTTAGGACTCTCCATAGATGTAATGGTTTTTATACTGCACAAACTGTATACTGGTTCCCACGGGTCCTTGAAATCCTTGAAAGTTTGTGAATCTGAAAATAAAATTTCAAGGTCCTGGAAAGTTTTTGAAAATAAACATACATACATACATACATACATACATACATACATACATACATACATACATACATACATGCATTGAAAGTGCTTGAATTTATTTTGTGCAAGAAGAAAAATTCCATATTATTCCCTCTGGTCCGCTAATGTGTTATTTCGCCAACACTTCATGGCCTATGCATACTAGCTTGCTTGATTTAAGTTAGTTACACGCATTTACGTGTTACGTTACGTGTTTCCTGCGTGAGGTACTTTGTGTTGTACGTTGCAATGATGTTCACGCGCGCACAAAACTACTTTGATGGTACCTCAACGTTTTCAGTGCTTACACTGACTGTCAATGACTGTATATTGTGTTCAATAAACATAAACCATTTGTGATAATCTGTTGCCCAAATATTTTATTTAATGTAATGTTCAATTGCACTTACACTTAGACACACAGATACACACACTCACACAGATACACACAATCACACAGGCACACACTCACAGACACACATACACACACATACATACAGACACACATACATATGGACACACACTCACACACAGACACACTCACATACAGACATGCACTCACACACATAGATACACACACACACTCACACACAGACACACATGCACAGACACACACACACACACACACACACAGACACACTCATATACAGACACACACTCACACACACATAGATACACACACACACTCACACAGACACACACACATACAACTGCTCAACTCTCAGCTGCAGACAATCTTTAGCAAACATATTCTCTCTCGTGTGTGTGTCTGTTAGATCTACGAGGACTCTATCGTACTACAGTCGGTCTTCACCAGCCTGCGTCAGAAGATTGAGAGAGAGGAAGAGAGTGATGGAGAGGAGAGTGAAGAAGATGAAGAGGATGAAGGCTCAGATTCAGAGAGTCAGTCAACCTCAAAGTTATTTATTTAAGGCGCCATCTTACTACCCAGCTGACAGGAAACATTCTCAGAACTGCGGCTAGCGTTCTGGCAAGGTTCTCTTAAAGACATGAACAAAAGATCTTCCAGGAACATTAATGGAACATTCATTCAAAATGATCTGGTCTTTGATAATGTTCTCTAAACGTTATATCTCTAAAGTTTTTTTTTGAAATGTTTTAGTTGGATGTTCATCTAACATTTTAAATGTTACACTTACTACTTGTTTCAGAGCGTAAAGAGAACATTCAAAAGTGACGTTCCCATAATGTTTGAAGAATGACAAAATGGAATGTTCCCTTAATGGGTTAGTTCACCCAAAAATGAAAATTAGCCCATGATTTACTCACCCTCAAGCCATCCTAGGTGTATATGACTTTCTTCTTTCAGACGAATCCAATCTGAGTTGTATTTAAAAATATCCTGGCTCTTCCCAGCTTTATAATGGCAGTGAATGGCTGTTTCTGTTTTAAAAATGGTCTGATAGAAGAATGTCATACACACCTAGGATGACTTGAGTGAGTAAATCATGGGCTAATTTTCATTTTTGGGTGAACTATCCATGACTTTTTGAACATTCAGACATTCAAAAATAACGTTCTCATAATTTAATATGAAAATTAGCAGAACATCCTTAGAACATATTTTCGTTAGCTGGGTAATTGAAACCAACTGGATGTTGGTCTGTAATGGCTCAGCCTAAAGTACACTTCGGTTTCTATGTGTGAACTAACTAGTTGGATGTGGCCTGTAGAAAAGGACACTACTTACCATGTGTTTCTGTAATGTGTGTGTTTGTAGCTCGGTCCGTGAAGGTGAAGATTAAACTGAGCCGTAAGGACAGAAGTGCAGAGCGTGGCAGAGGACGCAGGAGAACCGCGAGAACCCGTGCGAAGCCCGTTGTTAGTGACGATGACACGGATGAGGAGCAGGAGGAGGTGACGCACACACACACAAACAGCACGCAAAACATTTAGTTGCATCAAACTACATGAATAATGCCGTGTGTATGTGACTCTCTCGTGTTTGTTCAGGATCGATCCATTAGCCCCAGCGAGGAGGAGCAGGGATGAAGATCCACAGCAAACCAATAGAGAAACAAACCCTTCATACAGTAGATGAACACCATCGTCCCCAACACCTCACAATGCTTTACTCCCAGAATAATCGTACGTTTACACATTCATTATGCGTTTGTGAAGAAGGAAGGAATCTCTGTGCCTGTATTGAGATGTCGTGGCTGTAGATGCGTTTGCTTTTTAAAATCTCACAGTGATGCGGAGACTTCAGACCTGGACGATCGTCATGTTTCTGTGACACTGAATATTAGACATTGCAGTTTTAGAGCAACATTTGTGATCATCTGTCAAATAATTTAGTATGAAACAGTAACCTGTCAATGAATTGCACTAGTGTGTTATTTGCATGTACAATGTTATAGTATAGAAGCAGCCTGGTATTATATGCTGGTATGATCATCATTATTTTGCTGTAAAAGCCGTGTGTGTGTTATGCGATGAGTTTTAGGGCCGTTCACACTGACCCTGTTTACATGCAATTTGGAGGGTTCTTGCCGACACTCTGAAACATCATGTAAATGTGTTATAAGGGGCTGTTCGCACAGAACGCGTTTTGCATTACGCTGCACTGTTTTTTCATAGTTTTTCTATGTAAGGGTGTTTGACCGCTGCACTCATGTTTCATGTCTTTTGCAGTGTCTTGCGTATGACAGCATTCTAGGAACGTTAAGTGTTTTCCCATCGAAAACGATTAGGCTTGGCTTAATGTTCTTATTGATAGCCTACTATATACAGGCACACTGATGGGCACAGACACAGCATGCTAAATTGCACATTAATTGCTTTCTTTATAATATTTTTTTTATGGGATGAAACGTAACGTTAATATTCTGATTGCCTCTACAAAGTATGTTTTATTAATAAGCTATATACCAAATTTAGTCTTTTAATATAATTGTCTTGAGGCATCAAGCCACACTTAACAGGCAATTTGCGTTAATATTCTGTGCTTATCTGTTTGATTCTGTGTATATATGCATCATAATTAAGGTGTACTGTATACTGAGGGTACGTTTACATGACAATGGAAAAGGTTTTTCCTTTGCCTTTTTCATGTACAGACAACAATGTTGTCAGAACAATCCCAGTTCGCTGGGATCCATGAAAAACGCTGTATTCTGCTGCCAGACCAGTAGTTGGCAATGTCACTTTCTAAAGAAACACTACTTACCTATAGACTGAACACGTAATATGCATGCGCATGATGTTCCAAATTCACGTTTTATAGTTTACACGCTGACGATGTTACACGCAACATTGTATCTTTTTCAAAAGTGCATTTTCAGGCCCCCAAAATGCCGTTGTCGTGTAAATGAACAGCCAAAAGCGCATATGTTTTAAGATTGAAAACGGTGTTGTGTAAATGGCCCTATTTATATCACTCTATTAGTCCATTAAGCCACGTTTTTCATTTTAAGTGTTTATGGACTGTTCACACAGAACACATTCTTCCTTTCCACTGTGATGCTTTTCCATAGTTTTTTCCTATATAAACACGTACTAGATGGACGTCTTTGGATTGATTGACGGATGTGTTTGACTAGACCTTGCATATTTTCCCATTCTGCCTGCTTGTGTATTGCATTCTTAAAGGGGAAATTCACACAGAACACAATTTTTGCTTTGAAAAACACAGATGCAGACATTAAAATGGGGGAAACGCATGGTCTTGATATGCCTTTTTTTAAAAGTTGAACTTCTTTTACCCTGAGTCACGGTGCATTCACGCGTGGCGTCAGCATTAACGTTTCTCATTTACTTTGAATGGGTGACGCCATGCGCTGTCAAACTGAATTTTGGGTTGCGTTGCGTTGCGTTACTGGAGTTGCTCGCGGCAGAAGTTGAAAACTTTTTTACGCACCAACGCAGGTGTCAGCCAATCAGATTGCCTATGCAAATACTCTAATGCAGACGCTTGCCAATTGCGTTCATGCAACACCAGAAAAGTAATGTGATTGGCTGTTGTCAGTGACTATGACGGTTGCTTCAACACCAAGCTTCAGACACGCCCACCACAAAAAGTCGATGCCCCGTGTGAATGCACCAGTCAAACACATCCTTCTAGTGCGTTTACATAGAAAAATAATGTAAAATTAGCATACTAGAATGGGAAAATGTGTTTTGTGTGAACTGGCCCTTAAAAACAAAAACGCATTCTTTATGAATGGCCCCTTTTATTAGTATGTCCCCGTGGGATCCACCTGTATGAAGAAGTGTTAGTCACTGAATCGCTGCTCATTTATGTAATGGTGAAATCTGCTGAACTCTGCCACATCGCTGGCAATCGTCCGCTGACATTGAATTATGATGTCCGTTATTTGTTAAATGTGGACTGCCCTTGACAGTGGCCATCAGCGATGCGACAGATCAGTGATCGAGAGATTGAATCGGATGGTTGTCCGTGTGAACTGCCCTTCAATCAGAAGTTTGTCGAGAACATGTTGTTTGACGCGTCTGAGTTTATTCATGTTTAAGACTGTCCGTTGCTGCCCACCGATCTTTAACTCTGTATCTGGTGTTTTGATTGCTGATTTGCTCTCCGTGACTATAGATGAATCATATTATCCCTGATGTTTCTAGCAGCTCTTTAATGGCATGTGCACTTTCTGTAGTGAATGTATGTTTGTGCGTGTTGATTTTCATTCACTAGATGATACCCAATAAATATGAAAACCTTATGTCAGTGTTTGTACTGTAGTTTTCCATTGTAGATGCTGATGTTGGGGGATTCTTATCAGGGGTTTCTCTATCTATCCCAAGGGCCCACAAGGGATTGACAGAGAACATAGAAAATAAAATGTAAATAAATTAGATTAGTTTAAAATCAATTAATAAAAAATATTAAATTAAATTGTTACAATAAAAAATAAGTTGTTATTAATCTATTAAATTAGATTAAAATAGAAAATGACTGATATAAACCAAAATTAAATAAATAATAGTTTACACTTAACAGTAAAAAATATAATCTAACTTATTATTTTTTTAGATCGATTGCTCACGTGCCCACTGTGGCACAGGTTTCAGCATTTGCACCCTGACAAACTGCGATGCACTGTGTATTCTGACTTATTTCTATCAGAACCAGCATTAACTTCTTGAGCAATTTGAGCTCCAGTAGCTCGTCTGTTTGATCAGACCTCACGGGCCAGCCTTCCCTCCCCACGTGCATCAATGAGCCTGGGCCGCCCATGACCCTGCCACCGGTTCACCACTGTTCCTTCCTTGGAGCACTTTTGATAGATCCTGACCACTGCAGACCGGGAACACCCCACAAGATCTGCAGTTTTGGAGATGCTCTGAACCAGTCGTCTAGCCATCACAATTTGGTCCTTGTCAAACTCGCTCAAATCCTTACTTGCCCTTTTTTCTGCTTCTAACACATCAACTTTCAGGACAAAATGTTCACTTGCTGCCTAATATATCCCACCCACTAACAGGTGCCGTGATGAAGAGATAATCAGTGTTAGTCACTTCACTGGTCATAATGTTATGCCTGATCTGTGTATGTATGGTCTCTGCTCTATATTGTGATGCTGGAACATAGATCAGAGTCTCCACAAATTGCTGTATTAAACACTGAAGCCCAGAATACTCTAATATGCCATTGTATGTTAAGGAGGGGGGCACATACTTTTGAGTGCATCTAGCTGGCAAATGTTGATTTTGTGTGTAATAAGGCACAATATCCACTAGGTGGCATTAATGTTCATGAACAGCTTCCGTTGTGGTTATAGTTTTATCATGTAGGCTGCAGATTTCAATGAACAGGAGAAGTTTCTGACTATTTACATCTAATGTTGGTCTCACAAAAACACTAAAGAGCAAAACTTCAAGAACTTTTTGTCTTATGTCTCTAATGTTCTGAAGAGATGATAATGAAGGAGAATTTGGTGATTTTCATCAATGTGTGGGTGAGGGTAGATGCGTAATGTGTTGGGTATTGTGTAATGTTTTGTGAAATGACTGATGCATGCCACTTGGAAATGTTATGTTTTGTGTTGTATGAAGTATGACTGTATAGTGGATTGTTGTGTGTTGACCTGCTCTCTTGTTGGCCCAAGAAAACGTTTTCCTAAGAGAGACATAAAGAGATTAAACTAACTAATCTCTCGTCCATTCAGCATGCAGCACAAACACTGAGTGTGATTGAACTGATCCACACTGTTTTTGACATGTAACAGATTGATATATCAGGATCTTCCTCTGCAAAGACAATCACATTCTCATTTGTGTAAAAGTCAGATGTCATAGAGGTCAAGCTGAAACATGAGTTCCTGCTGAACCACAGAGAAGTTCAATCGTTTCTCCTGCAATTATTTACAGAGTCGTTGTGCGAGTCAGAGGTCCATTCACAAGCGCTCTCTGTGAGTGCCGGTCTTCCGAGGCGAGGTTTGAGCTCATTCCTGATGTCGTCCAACTGATATTTCAACATTCCACTCATTGCTCGTGTCTCACTCATACACCTGCCAGTCTGACCCTCTTGAGACTCTCCCCGGAGAGCATATATCCAGGCACTTATGGCCAGTGTTGGAGGTAATGCATTACAAGTAACTTGAGTTAAGTAATTAGATTACTTTTTCAAGTAACTAGTAAAGTAACTCATTACTTTTAAAATGTACATTTTAAAGTTACTTTTTCAAATAAGTAACGCAAGTTACTTTGTTTTTGCATTTATTGACTGATTAACTCTCTTGTCCCAATGTTGAGAAAAAATCAGAAGTGCAAAGCATTCTTTATCTTTACTAATCTCAGGTGCACAAAAAAATTCAGTGTTCCTCAAAATTAA
This sequence comes from Gobiocypris rarus, assembly GCA_023029165.1. Taxonomy (NCBI): domain Eukaryota; kingdom Metazoa; phylum Chordata; class Actinopteri; order Cypriniformes; family Gobionidae; genus Gobiocypris; species Gobiocypris rarus. The sequence continues at coordinate 3,631,246 of CM040921.1, read as the reverse complement.
TACAAACAGTGAAATGCAACATCAGAATACTTTGCAAACCTCAACTAATTAAATAAGCTAAATAAAAAAATATATATTTTTATGCAATTAACCTCACTTTATTTACCAATGTACTTGCTGCTGACCTTGGATGATTTAGTTAAACCATAAGCAAAAATGACTTTAGATGTTTTGTTTTTATTGCTGAAGTAAGAGTGTTACATTTGCCACAAAATATAGCTTTTGTTATAAAAAAAACAAGCCCGGCCCTGGTGAAAAAAGTAACGCACAAGTAACTTAACACATTACTTTTCCTAAAAAGTCACTAAGTGATGCAATTAGTTACTTTTTAAGGGAGTAACGCAATATTGTAATGCATTACTTTTCAAAGGAACTTTCCCCAACACTGCGTATGGTTCGGTTCTGGCAAAGGTCATATGGGCCCACACACATCAAGCCTGTTTTAGTGTGGCTTGCTGTGTGTGTCCCAGATGTGGCTTTGCCGATAACAGAACTGTGCCATATTTGGCCCGGATGAGGCCCGGATGTCATTGCCAGTCACACTTGGGTTGAGTCATCGCTGTCGTTCTATGCAGCATGTGGGCCAAAAGAATGTGGGAAATGTGGGCCACAACTGACCCAGATGTCATTTGCTATCTGGGTCAGCTTCACAAATATCAGTCCTCATCACAGCACTTAGATCGAATGAATAATACGCTGCATATTTTTAACTTTCATGTTATCGAATGAAATTGCAAGCTGGTTTTCTGGGCTGAAGAGTGACTTTAAATATGTAAAATAACCACAAGTGACATTCAGTCCGAGCTCCTGACGTCCACCTGATAGTCAGCGAGTAACTTAATCTGTTACGGAGGCTCGGAAACATCATTTCCCTGCATCTACAAATACAATGCAAATCATGTTCCCTTCAGTTGAGCTGGACATTGAGACTTTTTCACTTTTGTATTCTAGGATTTTATGGTTAATTTGTGATTTTATATAGTGACCGGAAGATCTGAGATTCTATATTTGCAGTGCAATATAATTCTGCTTGAATTTCTGGGAAATATATTTTAAGTACAATCTCTTATGGACGTGCTGAGGCTTTATAAAGTGGTTTCACAGTAGAGTTTTGGCCCCTGGGGGACCAATTCATGGGTTTCAGGTGGCACTCACTGTGTTTATACTGTACTGTTATGCAGTACATATGGATATTATCCAACTATAGGCCTATATGTTAGATTTAAGATCCCTGATTCTTGTCATTTGTGTGTATTTTGAATAACACACAGCACTCGCTTCTCACAGTTAAAGACAGATACTCAGATGCTTGTGTCTCATTCATTCTCTTATCTCAATGTGGAAGCGCCCCATGTGTAAACTGCCATAATAATGATAAGAGAGAATCAACAACTGTGTGTGTTCCTTCAGCGAGGCCCCGCCCACCGTGGCGCTGACGTTCCTCATTTCGAATATCACACCACTGTTAGAGCCACGCCCCCCGCGGTCTTCATTGAAATGGATGGTTTTTCCCCGGGAGGGAGGAATTGCCCTGTCACTGTTGATTAGAGTACGGTACCGGTCCACACGAGCCTCAAAAGTTACTCACGGAGCTCTGTTACGATTCAAAAAGTGAGAACTGAACTCAGGTGATTGATCAGGTGATGGAGATTCGGATCAGCGCACGGCTCGGTTTCATCTGCGCGGTTCTTCTGCTTCACTCTGTCCACGGAACCCGTAAGTGTCAGTTTATGATGAAGTAACGTTACGTTAGATTTGCTTCTGTAAGAGTGACCGTTGATGAGGAGTGGCAGTTTCCCAATTCAAACGTGTCTTCCGTTATGTAGTTCTTAGGATGTTGTGTTCAAACTCTATTTTTGTAAATAAACGGTTGTTTTTTAATCACAGGGTCTTTTATACAGTAAATGCCCATTAGATCCGGTGTTTTATTCCTTTAGTCCTTTATTCCTCCGTCTCTTAGTCATTCTGAACGAGCGGAATGTGGAATAAACTCGTTTCCTGATTGGCCGCGGATAATGCACATGCGCGCTGTTGTCGCTGATTGGTTGCATGCGCTAACCAGGGACTTTAAATCCCGCTTCTGATTGGTCGGTTTGGACGGGATGACAGTCATACTAGTATCATTAGTTAGAGATTGCCCTGATGCTGTTCATTAACATGAAATATAAAGAGTTTTATTTATGACCTGGATCACTTTTTTTAAAGTTTCATAAAGCCTGTATAATCGTATCTGCAGGTAGGGAGAGACCAAAGCAAATCTAGAGAAAAACTAAGAAAATTGTATATTAACATTTTTCAGTTGTTTATAAAAGATAGATGCCTTTTCAATTTTATGATATTATTTGAGGGCCCATTGCGTCTACAAGATTATAAACCCCTGCTTTAGGTCAATCAGATCTTGTGGTTTTCCTGTTGTGGAAACGCTCGTCTCAGGAGAAGTTTCACAGGAAGTGGTTTATCCAGTTCTTCACAGATTCTCGGGCCTTCACACACCTAATCACACCACATCAGTCATTGTTTATCCAGTGAAACACAAACACTGAAATTCAATAGCATTTATTTTCATAGGTTTGAGGATTCAAAGGTGTTCAGTGATGAAGTTTTGCATCTGATTCTCATTCACCAAGTGTGTTTGGAGTTGTGAAACATTGGGAAACAGAGAGAGGGTGTGTGACACTTCTGCTCGGTTACTGGAACAGGAGAAACCGACAGAGAGAGACCGACAGGGTGATCTGGTATTTTTGGGAGTGAAACTGACACACACACACACACACGGTGGCCTTGTGTCGCACTGTGTGTATTTGGGGAATTTTGAGAAAAAACAGTTGAGTTATTTTAGCTCTTTGAGTTGGATAACATGGTTTATATCAAGGAACTGCCATTGTAATACATAAACACTGCAGCTCCAACTGAGTAAAATCCTCCGGTTCTCCTCCAAACATCATTCTGGATCTTTTCCTTCAAGCTACGCCCCTTTCATCTCTACTGCCTTGATTATGCAAATGTTTCCATAGAGACTAGTGAGCAACTGGTGGTGTGATTATTGACTCCGCCTCTGTCAATTGTCTTAAAGATACACTACACACACCCGTCATCAGTCACACACTGAATATTCATGATCAACAAATGCTTTGTCTAAAGATCTGCTCTCTTTCTTCTCGCTCTCTCTCTCTTGATATGCGTTAACATTTACATACATGTTTCTATCAGATGTGTTCAGAAGTCACTGTTCTTATTTAAAGTACAAAGACACAAGTATGGCAAACATAAGATGTGTTTATATGACGGTGGAGTTGAGACGAGTGTGTGTGTGTGTGTGTGTGTGTGTGTGTCAGGTGCAGCGGTCTGCAGTCAGGAGCAGTTCAGGTGTGGAAACGGGAAATGCATCACCAGCCGCTGGGTTTGTGACAATGCAGACGACTGTGGAGACGGAAGTGATGAGCTGCCTGAGTCCTGCAGTGAGTCAAACACACTCCTCCATCACAGTTCAGCTCCTAACAAGGGTTTTTCACATTATTCATTAAAGTGCCCCTTTATGCTATTTTAAAGAATTTTAATTTTAATTTGGAGTCTCCTACAATAGATTTACTCACTTTATTTTCATATAATACACATTGCAACATCAGCTCTTTTCTCTCAGTGTCTGAAACAGATTCAGTCTCTCTAAACCCCGCCTTTCTGAGAGCTGCTCTGCTCCGATTGGTCAGAAGGCCCAGTCTGTTCTGATTGGTCGGAAACCAAATGCTCATTATCATATCTGAATTTCAGCTCTTGATACACAGTGATACGAACAGTAACGATTTCTCAGTTTTTCGCTAATTTCTCAGAGATGGAAAGGCGAATGATTACGACGGGATGGATCGAACGAGACCAGCCACGCTCCGGAAGTCCGCGGGAGTCCCGAGATACGGCCGAGATACGGCCACTCAAATTTGAAACATTTACCGGTTTATATCTCCGAAGCTGAGCCGAGTTGGGGCTCCATACTCTGGGGTTAAGGGGGTCCTACGGGTACCTCCCGGAGTTTGGAGCTCCGACTCGGCTCGTTTTTTCCGCAAAACAGCCACCGAAAGCCGGACCGGAAGTGTCCTTATCTCGGAAACTGGAGTTCCCAGGAGCTGGGGACGGTGGGGTTGGAAGGGGCCCGTGGGCACCCCTCGCCGACCGGAGTTTGGAGCTCCGACTTGGCCGGACTTCCGAGAAAAACCCGGTTATACGTGTGGGACTTTTGGACAAATCGGTCTATATCTCGGGAAGGGCGCGTCTCTGCGGCTCGTCCTTCGGGGTGACGAGGGGTCCCTAGGGCCCCTCTCGGACCCCGGTGTCCCGAGCCTCTGGGACCCTTCCTTCCGAAGTGCACCCTTTTCCGTTAGGCCCTATATCTCGCCCCGTGGGGGTGCTAAAGGCTCGGGCCAGGGCTCGTTGTAGAGGCCCCCCCGAGCTCCTCCTTTGACCCGAGTTTGGTGCTTCTACGCGGCTCTGTCGCGGAGCTGTAGCCGCTAGAAGTTTCGGATGTGAAAAATTCATAATTTGAGGGCGGGGCAAAGTAGACGCTGTTCAGCCAATGAAGAGTTACAAACCTCGTAGGTTCAGCAAGAAGAGAGACTGGAATTACAGACGACCGAGACTATAAATCCATTTATCTGCACTGATCATTGAAACTTTGCAGAGCTTTTACATCCACAAGCAGCTCTATTACACACTACATGAAAGGGAATATCAGAAAAGGCATAATAGGGGCATTTTAAAGTTGTTGTTACTGAATGTACACGTAGCAATCTTCTCATTAAACCTCTCACTGTGCCACAGGAGAGAAGACGTGTTTGCCGAGCCAGTTCACCTGCGGGAGTCTGAATCAGTGCGTGTCCATCAGATGGCGCTGCGACGGGAAGTCTGACTGTGAGAATGGTGCAGACGAGCAGGGCTGTGGTAAATATGACTAGAACTCAACCTCACATTTACTTGAAGACAAATCACATTCAGTTGTGTTTATGCCAGTTTTATTCCTATTTTAGTGCTGAAGAATTGCACGGATGAGGAGTTCCGCTGCCGCAGTGGTCAGTGCGTATCGCAGTCGTTCGTCTGCGACGAGGATTTGGACTGCGACGACGGCAGCGATGAAGCGTCCTGTCCCGTCCCCACCTGCAGCCCCGCCGCCTTCCAGTGCAATAACTCTGTGTGTGTGCCACATATCTGGGCCTGCGACGGGGACGCCGACTGCACAGACGGCTCCGACGAGTGGCCGCAGAACTGCCCTTCTGGGACAGGTCAGAAACAGGCGACGGCCTGCAGGAATCAAGACCTCCTGTGCGGCAGTGGCGAGTGCATCCACAGCAGCTGGAGGTGTGATGGAAGTTTCGACTGCACCGACCGGTCAGACGAGGTCAACTGCTGTGAGTTCAGTGTTGCTGAATGTCTGTCTGGTTCTTGCGCGTATCCTAGAGATCATTCGCTCACATTCTGTGTTTGTTGCAGCTGCGCCCACCTGCCGTCCGGATGAGTTCCTGTGTAAAGACGGCGGCTGCATCCCAGGAATGCGTCAGTGTGACGGGAATCCCGACTGCCGGGATCAGAGCGATGAGATGGACTGTGTTACTGGTGAGCATTGCACACCCATCCATCACGTGTGTGAATGTATATATGTGCTGTCTTTAACTGTCTGTCTGTCTGTCTGTAGTGAACACGTGTGACGGGCCAAGCAGGTTTAAATGTCGCAGTGGCGAGTGCATCAGCACAGACCGCCTGTGTGACGGTAACAGAGACTGCCACGACTGGTCAGATGAGCCTATCAAAGACTGCAGTGAGTTTCAGTGTTTCTGTAATGTGTGATCAGTGCACGAACAACAAACTGAATGAAATTAACCCTTCGGTGGGTAAATGTTGCATCCTTGTTTTCAACAATCGCTAGGATCAGATCATAAATACACAATGCCAAATAAGACATCCCAGAATCACACACAAGTTCTTATTATCAAATAATGCTCCACCAGTCCAATATCTATTAAACATATTTTACTAACCCTTAAGTGTCAATTAAAAAGAAAAGGTCAAAAATGCATATTAGTAAACTGTCACTATTATATATTAATATTATTTCCACTTTCACTGATCAACATTTGGATTTTAACCCTTTAAATGCCTAAATATCATTCTCAAATAACTGTCACACAATTATTATATATCATTTTTACACTTTTGCTGACTTTTTTATCAACATCAGGTTTTTGACTCTTTATATTTTTAGGCAGACAGCCTTTGCGTTTCTTCCTCCTCCATCTCTAGTGATTGTCAGCTTTAACTGTTGAAATGGTCAAAGATGATCATGTGACGTGTGTATTTCCTTTGTGCAGAAACTAACGAATGCCTCGTTAACAACGGCAGCTGTTCTCACATGTGCAACGACCTGAAGATCGGATACGAGTGTTTGTGTCCGGCAGGATTTCACCTGATCAACCGCACACACTGTGAAGGTGAGCGCCCATCCAGATGAACCCAGTGCATGATGGTCTGTGGGTGCGTGTTTGGTCTCATGACATCATGTGTTTGTGTGTAGACGTGGATGAGTGTGCGGAAGCAGACACCTGCTCTCAGATCTGTGTTAACCTGCCAGGTAGCTTCAAGTGTGACTGTAAAGAAGGATTTGAGCTGGATCACATGACCAAAGACTGCAAAGCGCTTACGGGTACATGTGCGACAAATGACTCTAACTATCAGTATTATGTGAATGTATAAGAAACCAGCAACATGCAAATGTGTTTCTCTCAGGATCTGGAGCGTTCCTCCTCTTCAGCACACGTCACGAGGTGAGGAAGATGGAGCTGGGCAACCGAGAGTACACGTCACTGATCCGCCAGCAGAAGAACGTGGTGGCGTTAGACGTGGACATTTCCAAAGACAGGATCTTCTGGTCTGACGTGAGCCAGAAAAAGATCTACAGGTGAGAGACGGTAATGCTTTTGACTCCCAGGGAAAACAAGAGCTGAAAATAATAAAATTTCATCGTTTCCATACAAAGTAGTGAATGGGAATATCGCATAAAACATTTGAGAATAAAGCATCGCTTTCCATCCCATGTGTTCAAGAGAACAAAGTCGTCAGTTCTTGAGAAACTGGCGCAAATGATCTGTAATAAAAATAGAAGTTGCTGCAATTGACCGTTCGCAAAGACCCGCCCCCTTTAGTTACTGTTGCTATGTCCAACAAGCCGTGGCGCTCTCACACCACACACGTTCTCACGTAGAGAAAACACATCGCAGAGCAAAGAGGACAGACAACACGCCGACAGACTGGACAGAGCAGGTTACTTTTGATATGAAACAGTCTCAACTTTCAAATTGTCATTTTTTAAAGAAATTTAAACAATAAAACTGTTTTGTGTCTCTTTAATGTGTCGTGATCGCTGTTGCGCCTCAGTTAAAGCTGCTTGTGAACCGATCATCTCTTCCTTCTAGTTCATTGATAAGCATCGAATAAACATGAATGAACACTAAAAGAAATGTTGTTTCAACCGCGGAAAGACGTCAGTACACACCGTTTTTCAAGTTCAAGTCCACCAACGTTAATCTACGAACTCTCCTTCGGGTCAAAAATGACCCCCATAGGAAATTAATGGGAAATAGTTTTTTTGTGCATACAATCTACAAATCAGCCAGGATGCAGAAAAAAAGACTCAACAGTGAAGGGGTGAATCTCTAAAACATCAAGAGTGCAAAACAGACAAAAAAACTCACACACACACATACACTTGTACACACAAATACACACGCACACACAAATGAACGCGTGCCATTCCAAAAGCTAATTGTGTTTTTGTGTGTGTGTGTGTGAGTTTTTGTCTGTTTTGCACTCTTGATGTTTTAGAGATTCACCCCTTCACTGTTGAGTCCTTTTTTTCTGCATCCTGGCTGATTTGTAGATTGTATGCACAAAAAAACTCATTCCCACTCCATTTCGACACTTAAATTTTTCAAATCCTGTCCCCAATTTTTCAGGGTGTTCATATACCAAGTACCAATAAAGTCACCAAGTTTCAGACCATTCTGATGAAGCTACGATTTTAATTTTGTTTTTATTTAAACGCTTCGGGTCATTTTTGACCGAAGTACCCCAGAGGGTTAATGTTTTTTTTTGTTGCACATGGAAGGATTTATTCAGTAAATGTGTGTTCACTTCTAATCAGTGTTCATCTCCGTGTAATGCTTAATCCGTTTTGTGTATCTCTGTGTGTGTTTATAGTGTTCCTCATAATCACATTGTGTGTTTGTGTTGTGCAGCGCAGCGACTGCTGACCCCACCCACCACAGCACTGTGATTGACAGCCAGATCTCCAGGCCCGAGGGTCTGGCTGTGGACTGGATCCACGGTAACATCTACTGGACGGATGGCGAGCTCCAAACCATCTCTGTGGCGACCGCAGACGGCAGCAAACGCAAGACACTCATCAGCGACGGCCTACAGAATCCTCGCGCGATCGTCGTGGATCCTCAGCGCAAGTGAGTGTCTGCGTCTAACGCCGCTTGCTTACAGGAAGAAGCTTTGCTGATTGTTGATCCCTTGTTGTTTCATGTCGCGTAGTTTCATGTTCTGGACGGACTGGGGCGAGTCGGCCCGGATTGAGAAGAGCGGACTGAACGGCGCCGATCGGACGCCTCTTGTCACAAACAACATCGTCTGGCCGAACGGCATCACGCTCGGTGAGTCGAATGCCCAGATGATGCGTGTGAACACATGCGGCGTGTGTGATGTATGCTGACATGTGACTGCTTTGTGTTCAGACGTGTTGAGTCGCCGTCTGTACTGGGTCGACTCAAAGCTGCACACGCTGTCCAGCATCGGCGTTAATGGAGACGGACGGCACACACTGATCTCCGACCAACAAAAGCTGCCGCATCCGCTGGCGCTGGCCGTGTTTGAGGTGTGTGGCGCTGGCTGATGACACGTCTGGACAGATGGGGTTGTCAGGTTCTCATGAGTGCTGTTTCTCTGTCTGTCCAACAGGAAAAGGTCTTCTGGACCGACGTGTCCAATGGCGGCATCTGGAGCGCGAACCGCATGACGGGTCGAGACATCGCGGCTGTGGCCGAACATCTGAAGTCTCCTGAAGACATCGTGCTCCATCACAGTCTGAAACAACCTACAGGTGAACACACACACACACATCATGTGTCTTTGTTGCTGTTATTATCTGTGTATTTTCAAGATGATCTGCATGTTTGTCCTGCTCATGAGGAAGTGATGTCATTGGCAGGAAGGGACTGGTGTAGAGAAATGTCTCTGATCAACGGCGGCTGTGAGTTTCTGTGTCTGCCGGCACCGCTGATTAACGGACGTTCACCTAAATACACGTGTGCGTGTCCTGATCACATGACCCTGGGCGCGGACATGAGGACGTGTGTATCAGGTATGTTCCAACCTGCTCTCCGTATGTTCCGACCTGCTCCTTGCCACTGTCGCCTCTGGTTTGGCTTGTTCAGTTGGGGACACAAAATTTTTCAAGTAAATTTCCAAATGGATCTAAATATTGAACTAAATTAGCCATATAGACTAAATTACTGATCTAATTACAGATCTAAGCCCACACTGTCACTGTATGATAATTGAAATATATTCTGTTGCATTATTTTCCTGTTTAACACTGTGAAGCTGCTTTGAAACAATCTGCATTGTCAAAAGCGCTATATAAATAAAGTCGACTTGACTTGTTTTAACACCAGATTCTTTAATTATGATGCTCACCGACGTCTGTTTCTCTGTGTAGCTCCGAACGCCACAGCGCCACCACAGGTGACGACCGGAACTGCACCCGACGCAGCTCTGACTTCTCAGCATCAGAGCGGAGACGCCAGACAGACGGGCTCTCGCAGGGGTCGGTTCCTGCCCTTCTCTCTATCTGTCTGTCTGTTCATTCACTCATGCTCACACACTTACCATCTCTGTCCGCCTCTTTACAGGAAGTGATGCAGAACATGAGCCTGTTTCCAGCCCTTCCCAGCATCCCACAGTCCTGTACATCGCCCTTCCAATCGGTGAGTAAATCCACAGTCATGAAACACACGTCACTCACTGACCGATCGCCAGTGTGAATAAACCGTCTGTCTGTCTCACAGTTGCCGTGTGTCTGCTGGCGTTTGGTGGCATGTTGGTTTGGAGACACTGGCGGGTGAAGAACACCAACACCATCCACTTCTCCAACCCAGTGTACCAGAAGACAACAGACGACACAGTCCACATCTTCAGGAGCCCCAGTCTGGATGGATACTCGCATCCATCGGTACGACACCAAACACACTGGAGCTTGATTCCAGATGTTTTGCTTACTCTCATTCCTGTAACACACATTCGGATACTTTTATGGAAATCTGCATGAATTAAAGGCACTGTCACAAGTGATTCAAACACACGTGATTCGTCCTGATGGGGTTTGAAACATGAAAAGAGTCGCAATACAAAGTTACAGATCGATTAGAGTAGAACAGAGATAAAAGAGGAAAATTGATTGCTTGTTTGATTCAACATGAGACTTTTTACCTGATCAACAATGACCAGCATTTTAAACGGCTTGTAAATCTCTCGTTATGCTATATTTATCACCAAAAATTGGATTTAATCTTTTTTTTGTTTTCTTTCAATTTGCCCAGATTTTGTATTTCTTTTTTAAACGGACTGATCGTAAGCTTCATTGATCTGATGCACCTCAGTTTTTTTTCTTTAAATCAGTTTCAAAAACTGAGGTGCATGAGCTCAGATCACAAGCTGTTTCCATCCAAAGTTACGAATTTAACAAAATTGGAATATCACATAAAACATGAATAAAGCACCGTTTCCATTCCATTTGTTCGATGGGAAAATTTGCTGCAATCGGGGAAGATTCATTATATATAATCATTTTAAATGAGTTTCGTCTCAGAGCATCAGACGAAACTGTAATGTTCTTGCGTGTGGATGTGTTTGGGAACGCAATCGTGTGAGATACTTCTGGCGGGATTTAAACCAAATCATTCTGATGACAGACTTTGGGCTCAGGCGTCTCAGAACCACCAAACCAACATCTGAGATGCTGATTGATGTCTGCTGGATAGTCCAGTTATCCAATCACAGCCACTACTGAGGCAAAGTCACTTGGGTTTATTGTTGTGCATCAAGGGATTTATTCAGTAAATGTGTTTCCATCATTGTTTATGCATGTCTTATCAGATAAAAATGATCGGCCTCAATTCACCCTTCGCAGAAAGTTTGATTGACAAGCGATTTGACCAATCAAATCGCAGAATTTGCCACGACAAAGCAGTCAGGAGAGTTCGTAGATTAACGGTGGTAGACTTGAACTTGAAAAACAGTGTGTACTGACGTCTTTCCACGGTTGAAACAACATTTCTTTTAGTGGTCATTCATGTTTATTCGATGCTTATCAATGAACTAGAAGGAAGAGATGATCGGTTCACAAGCAGCTTTAACTGAGGCGCAACAGCGATCACGACACATTAAAGAGACACAAAACAGTTTTATTGTTTAAATTTCTTTAAAAAATGACAACTTGAAAGTTGAGACTGTTTCATATCAAAAGTAACCTGCTCTGTCCAGTCTGTCGGCGTGTTGTCTGTCCTCTTTAATCTGCGATGTGTTTTCTCTACGTGAGAACGTGTGTGGTGTGAGAGCGCCACGGCTTGTCGGACATAGCAACAGTAACTAAAGGGGGCGGGTCTTTGCGAACGGTCAATTGAGTGCATATGTTTTTATGCGCATTTTTGAATTTATGTTAATTTTGGCGTTTCCATGCAATACCCCAAAGTTTGCATAAAAAATAGGTGGATGGAAACATAGCTAATGATGCTTATGATTAATCAGTTCCAAAAGAAATACAAAACCTCTGCTCATTGAAAGAGTCCAAATTGCCAATGCAATATTTAATAATATTGAATAATGAGATTTTTATAAGAAATCTTAAAGGGCGGCATTTTTTTTTTTACAAGGTGGGGGGAAAAAACATAGAAAAATGTGGCAAGTTGTTATAACCCTGCCTAAGCAAAGTCAGTACGTTTTAATTTTCAGGAAAAAAGAAAACAATATCTGGATTAAAATAACCGGATCACAAGCAGAGGGTTAAATGGCCATTGTAACGCAGTATGTTCATATGGGAAGAAGGAGGCGGGAACCGGCGAACATTTAAAATACTTTAATTAAATAAACAAACAAAACAAAAGTAAACCACACACGCATAGCAAAACGTAAACACAACATAACGTAAACTCCAGGCCTGGTCCTCTCTCGCTTCTTTCACGTCTCTCGCTCGTCCACCTCGCCACAGCGATAATGTCTCGATGAGAGGACGGGAGTGTGTTTTTTGGATTCTGTGGCAGGCCGTGTTTAATGTGTGTGTGTTTGTGTCACAGTGTCAGATGGTCAGCATGGATGAAGATGCAGCCTGACGCTCCTCCAGAAACTCTGCTTTGAATGCTGCTCTGAAACTGAAGGACTCTCGTCCTGATGTGCCCCAGCACCCCAGGATCAATCTTTTTTTATTTTAATATCATGTAAGGAATAAAGACAGACACACGCACTCCTATCTAATGAATGTTCATCGCAGCTGCTCAATGTCCGAAGAGCAGAAACTCTTCAGGCGTCTGTAGGATCCCGTGGCTTCGCACACTACAAACTCGCAGCTGTTTCCATTCGTGATGTGTGAGCTTTTTACGATCCCGTTTTGGAAGGTATTACCACTTTTTGATATTTAAAATGATCCCTGTAAATAGTGATGATTATGTTAATGTGGAGGGCAGACAGGTGTCTCTCTTCTTGCACTATATATGTTCCCTGTCACGTAGGCTTTATTTATTTCTCTTTGACAGACACACTTGAACGATCTTTTTGTCTTTTGTTTAAATGATTTGCTTGTTTTTATAAATGCACAGGGCTGCTTTAGTAATGATGAGCGATTCACAGCAGGTTCTTGCTGTTGGTTTGCTCGCGCATGTGAAGTTCTGTAGGGTCTTAAAAATCTGGGCCTTAAAACCCGCGAACGTGCCTGATGTACAGCATGATGCATATTGTTTGAACGCACAGTATATTCCACGATGCCTTCGATACGTAAGAGTGAATCGGTCCTCAGGGTCGCGCATCTGCGTTGTGCTTCAGGTGACCTCAGACCTCACCTGTCCGTTAGAAGGGTCATGCTTTCACGTTCTGTTATTGATGTGCATACGGTTTGTTTATTATGGGGCATGTGCAGTATGTTATCTGAAGGGTTGGAGCGTTTTCACTGTAATCGGATGAATGAAGAATCACTAACGCTCCTCAAACATCTGCAGGACATGTAAATACTCACCTTTATCACACACTATCACACAACTTTGTACGAAGAAAACTATTTTATTTATTGTGTAAATGTGTGATTTTTCTTTCTGTTCTCTTTGAAATGCATCGTTGTCATCCGGAAATCTTCCTGCACTACAAAAGAAATGAACCTGTGCGTCATTTGACAACATTCAGGGACTTTTATAGTTTATGAAGGATATTTTGAAGAAGATTTGTGAAGTTTTCAGTCGGTCTTGAACTGATTGTGTTACTGTGGATGGGTCATTTGTGATCTGTTTTACTTTTGTGAAGGTTTTAATTCTTTATCTCAGGACTAATGGTCCAGTGATCTGAATGTTCTACAGGTTTAAAGAAACAAATTGCACCCAAAGAAACAACCAAACTGTTGACATTGTTAAATAAATATATGTTTTGAAACCAGAAATCTGCTGTTGTTCTGTTATTATTCACGCTGGCTTTTTATTCAAGGGTTGGTCTGATAATCTGACTTTCATCAACACAACAGGAAACATTCTGGCAAGATTATCTCAAAGTTATGAACAAACATTCTTCCAGTAACAATAATATTATCTTCATTGAATGTGATTTGTTCTTTATAACGTTCTCAAAACTTTAGCACAATTTTATTTATACATCATTCATGGAGCGTTTTTCCTCCCCAAATTGTATTGGACGCTCATCTAATGCTGCTCTAATGCTGTTTGTTTGTGGTATTTTTATTTCAATAAAATGATTGTACTACAATATATTTTAGTTCGATAATATTTCTTATTATTTTTCTTCTTATTATTAAATTATTATTTTATGCTACTAAATTATATTTAGTATGCATGTATAATCAATTTATTCACTTTTTGAGCATGGACCTGAAAATGTCATAATTCTTGAATGCTTTTTGAACACAGGCTTGAGTTTGGTCTCTTTTAAAGATGACACTTGGCAGATTATTGCTGAAATGAAAAAAGTAAAAGAAAAAAGTGACCTTGGAAAAAGTTATACAATTTGACATTTATTGTTATGAAAAATGCACAAAATGCCATTTTCTATTTTTAGACGAAATATTTTCCAAAACACGATTAAAAAAAAAAAAAAACAAGAGCTTGACATCTCAAAAAAAATATTAGCTTTCAGTCAGGCGTTAGGTGCAGAACCAAAAGTTTAGTGCCACATCTAGTGCCAAAACCTTTACCAAATTTTGTACTATTCCAATGGAGTAAAGCATTCATTCAAAAAACACTAAACGGCTCCAGAGGGTGAAACTGCTTGTTTCATTCATAGAACATTCAAAGGTAACATTCCAATGATGTTTACAGAATGTTACAAATGGAATGCTCCCTCAATGTTCCTATAACCAAGAAGAATCTGAACGTTCAGAGAACATATTTTTGTTAGTTGGGAAGCTAATGATCATTTATGAGATGTTTCATTGTCAGGTTCAGTCCTACTGGCGTTCGGTGTGACTCAAGGCCATAATGTTTCGCTCCTAGAGCCACAACCCTGAACTTTAACCCCTCCATATTCATGAATTATTAAGCGCTGATAGTAGCTTTTGTTCTGTCCAGCCGTTCACATCCACTCGTCTTTGCATATTTCATGAGCTAATTATTAGCACGCGACTGCACGTGTTACTCTCATTGTACAGTATAATCATCGATTCCATCAGTTTCAGATGCTTTTACCTGATGATGATGATGATGATGATGGATGGGAAACGCCGAGCAGAACGTCATGTTCCATCACAGTATCTGTTCACTAAGGTCTGGCATGCTGTTCAACCGGACATGAGACGAACAAGCCTTTGTGTGTAGAAATGCTTACAGTGATACATGACTGTCATAGCATCAGGCATGGCATTCACTGACATTACCACACTTATTTATATAACCATGTTTATTTAAGGTTTTGTTGGATCCACTTTATTTTAGGTGGCCTTAACTAATATGTACTCATATTTTAATTTATCATTTGATACAGTGGACTTATTGTGTACATACATGTTTTTACATTGTACTTACATTTTAAAACTTACCTGCATGTAATTACATCTGTAATTAATTTCTGTAATTTATAATTACACTTCCCTTACACCAAACCCTGCCCTTAAACTTACCCACACCACTACACCGGCCCTAACCCTACCCGTATCCCACCTATCAGCAAAAGTGTTTTGCAATACAATATGAACACAATAAGTACAATGTACTTACTTTTTTATGTAAGTACATAGTAGTTAAGGCCAAAATAAAGTGGGACCCTTTATTTTAAGGTGTCCGTGTAACAGTGTAATTATACATTTAAGTACTGAGTAATATTAAGTAGGCCTAACTTCATGTTCTTACTATATGGTTAGGGTATTATTTGGGCATATGGTTAGTTGCATGTAATTATGCATAATTTATTCTATATAGAAACTACATGTAACAAATGTAACAGTAATGACACAGTAAAATAAAGGGTTTCCATTTTGTTTTTAGGTAAACGTTCAGCAATCAAAATGTTCACATTTTGCTAACATTCCCTTTAAGTGATTAAAAGATTATTTCTGAATGTTCAAAAGGTCCTATTTTATTAATATTAATGCAAACATTAAAGAAAACATTAAAGTCCCTGTAAAGTCAAAATTAAACATGTGTTCTGAGTTTCTTACACCACAGGTAAATGTGTTATTAACCAACTAGCCAAATTTGAATAATAAAAAAATCATAAAATACATAAAATATCTTTATCTATATATCGAAATCTTGAAAAAATAAGCAGCATTCTCTGCTCTCGAATGCTGGAGGGGGTGTCCGTTGATCGGCGCCGAAACCACACCCACTCCCGGGAAAGCGGCCGTAAACACACAAGACAACAACAACAATCAAGTACAGCGGCCTATTGCACAAAACTAGGATAAGGGATTAAGCCGGGATATCTTGGTGATCCTGGCTAAATTTATCCGCTAATATTCAGTTATATTTCGTTGTCATTCTTGGTGTGAGTGTGCCTCAAGTTTACACAACAGCGGTGTACTAAATTTTGCATACAGATGACAAGATCATCAAGATATCCTGGCTTAATCCCTTATCCTAGTTTTGTGCAATAGGCCCCAGCTCACGAGTCACGACGGCACCAGATGTCGGCGGGACCGGAGATAGTCGGTTCGGCCCCATTCTGCAGCGGATTATCAGTGAATCCCAGTTGCTGCCGATGTAAGTTTGTAAAACTATCCGGTGTAAAGACACTGCAGAGGCAGGTGTTGGTGGTGATCGTCAGCACTCCATCAAGGTAGCTGTTCACAAAATTAATCCACCTCTTCTTGAGATCGTCTTTTTTGTTTTGTTTTGTAGGCTGTTTTATAAGTTGTAGGCTGTAGTAACTAACGGTACTGACAGTAACTCGCAATCTAGCGGGTGAACTGATGCGAAATTGCGAATGTGCTCTAGTTATGGGGAGGCCATGAGCTCAGCGGCTCCAGTGCGTCATCGAGCCACCGTTTTAACCCCACCCAAAAAATCTGGAACCCAGCAATGGTGAAAAACTTCTTAACGGTCTAACTTCTGAATTCAGTACTACATTCTAACATTTCTAATGTGTTTAGAAACAAATCTCAGAATTGCCTTTACAGGGACTTTAAGGGAATGTTTCAGTAAAAAAAAAATTATATATAAATAACGTTTTTGTGCAAGCGTTTTGCAAAAGGTATTAAAGATCACTTTGAAAATTTGCTAATATTGTTGCTCATTTATAATAAATTGCTTGTGTTTTTCTTAATTCATAAGATGCATTGGATAAAAAAGCAGGAGCATGAGTTTGATGCACACTTGCAGGCTCACCATTACATCTGTGGAGCCCAAAATGATTAATGTGAAACATTGTAGGCTATTCAAAGAAACACAGTCATCATGCAGGCCTATTTTCCATCAACAGTTCTGCCCTCAGTGTTCAGGTGAATGATTACGCCGTGTCCAATCAGCAGCTCAGAACTTTAGAATATTCTCATTCTGAAGATCTCATTGGTCGGTGTCATCGTGGTGGGCGGAGTTCACATCTCACCCCACAATAGTGATGCGGCATGAGGGCGTGTCTTGTGTGTGTGTGTGTGTGTGTGTGTGTGTGTGTGTGTGTGTGTGTGTGTGTGTTGTTATGATGATAATAAACTGAGATGTAATTCCATGCAGATTTTAAGTCACTGGATCTTTTTTAATGTTCTTTAATTTCTGTTTGTGATTCAAGTATAGAGTTTTTTTAATTTCCATGTATGACTTTGCCTCAATGAATTAACAATGCTTAATAAACATTAACAATGCTTAATAATTCTGTTTATTTTATTTAATGATGTGCTCCAGTGTTGTTTAATATGCTCTTCTTGTCCAGTTTTGTATGAGTTATATTGTTTTTATTTTTAATAAGATAATAGCACATACACAACTGGACAAGTTAAAAACAGAAGCAGTTTCCTGGAGCTGATGGTGTAGTAACACAGCGATCAATACTTTCACTGGGTCACTGTCTGTGTGTGTGATGACTGTTTGAATGAGTTGCTGTTGGACACGAGACAATGAGGACAATAAATGTGCTTGTTACTGAATCCCATGAGATCAGATCATATTTCCTTCCCAAAGGCTGTTGAACAGGAACACTTAGGTTGCGTAGAAGGACATACTCACACTTTACATGTCGAGTTTGCTACGTGCATTCTCGTAAAATCCTCATTTACTCCTCATTTTATCCTAGCAGCTCACAATAACCATGTTCATTTTTCACACAGCATGACTGATATTGTGAGGGATTGACAGGCCTGGTGTTTTGTTGGCACTGATTACATAAGTATATACAATTTATAGTGTTTGTCAATGGGGGAAAGGGTTAGAAAGTGTAATAATGATAAGATATCAGTGATTAAGTATCAATGGTAAATCACAACAAAAATCTACAGTGGTGGCCAAAATTATTGGAACATCTGAGAGTCGTCTCATTGGGCCTGGATTTATTTTCCAAGAGGACAATGACCCGAAACATTCTTTTAACTATATTGCCGGACCTGTGACTGGAACATTGAAAATGATGGACTGGCCTCCTCAAAATCCGGACCTCAACCCCCCATCGAGCACATTTGGGGCGAGTTGGAAAAAAGCTTGACAGAGCTATTGTCCATTCAAAGGAAAGCCTTGGGCATGGGATAACAGAAGACATTTGCAGAACAGTTGCAGAAGGCATGGGATAACATTAGTGTTGAAGTTCTCAGAGGAAATATAGTGACACTATGCCAGAGAGATGTGCTGCTGTAATTGCTGCAAAAGGTGGACATACCAACCAAATGTTAAAGTTAAAAGTGGATAAAAACAGTATGACTCACTTCATCTGATTGGCCTATTTGATGGTAAGAGCAACCATCTGCATGTTTCATGAACATTATGAAATTAATGTTGTTTTAGAGGCAAAAAAAAGGTCTATAGGCGTTATTCACAGCAGCGCCATCTTTGATTTTTAACGAGAATTAAAGCGAGACTGTGAGGGATAGACATACATCTCTTCAGTGGGTTGTCCTGTTATTTAATGCATTTTTGGATTGTTCTGCTGATGAAACACTGAAAAAATATATTTCCAAGTTTTAGTAGACAAAAAACTCCAGATAACATGAGCTGTGGAAAATGATAAGTGATTTATGAGCTTTATACAGCTTTTTACAGCGGATGTCATTGAAAACACGGCAAGTCTTACCCTCACAGCCTCGCTTTCATACCTGTCATGGTTCTGCTCTGAATAAGGCCAATATCCACTGTATAAAAACAACAACACTTATTACATTATTATTAAGTAATTGTACAAAACAATTAGGGCAAAGTAGGGCATTTGCATACATTTATGCTTTAGAAGTGTTTGCATGCCTTAAGGGTTCAAGTAAAAGCATTCTCATCTTGTGAAGGTATTGGGAACACACCCTTGACTCTGTGATGTGTGTGGTTTGATGTTGCCCTCTACCGGGGCTCCTCTGCCGTCATGTGATCTCTGGTAATGTTTTACCTGGCGCTCTGTGTGACGTCATCGCGCACCGTGCAGGAAAAGGAACTGGTGATGAGTTCATAACTCTCCGCTAACTACGGGAATGTAACTAAGCCTACTTTAAACTGGTTTAACCGTGTTCAACACTGATCCAGGTGATTTGATTAGCTTTAGAGCATGTCTGCGTCAGCTGTGTTCGTGCTGGATCTGAAGGGGAAGGTAATTATGACTTATAATGAACGACTTATGGGTGATATTAAAATTAACCTGATTGTATAGGTGTTAAACATCCGCGAGTCGCTGTTTATAATAATCTGAGCATTTATACAGCTGTCTGGTCAAACGACTATAACAACATAGTGGTTAATTATTTAATGTCATATGATAGTATGTAACCTATTTTGAAGATCTGCCCTATTTGAACAGCTTAGAGGTGTTGCAGTACATGACATGAGCAAACGTCATTTCCTACCCAAAGGAGTATTATGACGTATGAGTGTGGCTGAATTCGGAACCGCATACTATACTATTTCTGCCATAAAAAGATGTGGTAGAAGTAGTAGGAGTAGTATATGTGGTTCTGAATTCAGCATCTGTCTTATTGTGGTACAGATGACGTCACTCAAGAAATGGGAAGATCATAAATGAGGAAATTAAATCTGTCTGTCATACTTTGATGCAAATGTCACATTTCCCAATATGTCTTTCCATCAGGTGCTGATATGCCGCAACTACAAAGGCGATGTTGACATGTCTGAGATTGACCACTTCTTCAACTTGCTAATGCAACAGGAAGAGGAGGGGCTTGTTTGTCCTGTGATGTCACATGGCAGTGTCCACTTCCTCTGGATCAAGCACAACAATCTGTACTGTATCCTTTACATCACCAACTTCTAAATCTGATCGTGAAAGATGAAGTTATTCAAAATAACCAGTGCCAATTAGGTTGGTGTGTCCCAATTCGCATACTTGTGCACTATTCTATACCGATTTATAGTATAACTTTAAATACCTGGATGATGCACTTAATTAACTGAAAAAACGGCACGTAGAAGGTTGGACACTTTATGGACTCGACTGTCATAGCTTTAATTGCGTGGGGGAGAGGCACCAGACAGAAGTGGATAGTGTAATAAGTGCATAGTGTAATAAGTGCATAGTGTAATAAGTGCATAGTGTAATAAGTGCATAGTGTAATAAGTGCATAGTGTAATAAGTGCATAGTGTAATAAGTGCATAGTGTAATAAGTGCATAGTGTATAAGTGCATAGTGTAATAAGTGCATAGTGTAATAAGTGCATAGTGTAATAAGTGCATAGTGTATAAGTGCAAGTGCATAGTGTAATAAGTGCATAGTGTAATAAGTGCATAGTGTAATAAGTGCATAGTGTAATAAGTGCATAGTGTAATAAGTGCATAGTGTAATAAGTGCATAGTGTATAAGTGCATAGTGTAATAAGTGCATAGTGTAATAAGTGCATAGTGTAATAAGTGCATAGTGTATAAGTGCATAGTGTAATAAGTGCATAGTGTAATAAGTGCATAGTGTATAAGTGCATAGAGTGCATAAGTACATAGTGTATAAGTACATAGTGCATAAGTGTATAAGTACACAGTGCATATGTACATAGTGTATAAGTACATAGTGCATAAGTGCATAGTGTATGAGTGCATAAGTACACAGTGTATAAGTACATAGTGCATAGTGTAATACACAGTGCATATGTACATAGTGTATAAGTACATAGTGCATAAGTGCATAGTGTATGAGTGCATAAGTACACAGTGTATAAGTGCATAATTGCATAGTGTATAAGTGCATAGTGTAATAAGTGCATAGTGTAATAAGTGCATATGTACATAGTGTATAAGTACATAGTGCATAAGTGCATAGTGTATGAGTGCATAAGTACACAGTGTATAAGTGCATAATTGCATAGTGTATAAGTGCATAAGTGCATAGTGTATAATTGCATAGTGTATAAGTGCATAGTGTATAAGTGCATAATTGCATAGTGTATAAGTGCATAGTGTATAAGTGCATAATTGCATAGTGTATAAGTGCATAGTGTATAAGTGCATAGTGTATAAGTGCATAATTGCATAGTGTATAAGTGCATAATTGCATAGTGTATAAGTGCATAGTGTATAAGTGCATAGTGTATAAGTACACAGTGCTTAAGTACATAGTGTATAAGTGCATAGTGTATAAGTGCATAGTGTATAAGTACACAGTGCTTAAGTACATAGTGTATAAGTGCATAATTGCATAGTGTATAAGTACATAAGTACATAGTTTATAAGTACATAGTGTATAAGTGCATAATGTATAGTGCGTCATTTGGGATGCGACTTTGTGTTTTGTTGATATATGTTGAATGTTCAATGCTGTTCAATTGTGTATCAATTTCAAATGTACCCATTTAAACTTAACCTGCCATTAAAATCAGTGGTTGCCACCACCAACAAGAACTCTAATGCATCTTTGGTGTACGCCTTTCTGTACAAGCTCGTGGAGGTGAGTCGACTGAGCACGTCGTTCATTAACTACCGCAGTTAATTCTCCAAGCGAGGTCTGAATTTCATGCTAAGAAACAAACACTTCTCACGGTCTCTTCAGGTGTTCACTGAGTATTTCAAGGAGTTGGAGGAAGAGAGCATTCAGGATAACTTTGTTATCGTGTACGAGTTGCTCGACGAGCTCATGGACTTTGGATTCCCGCAGACGACGGACAGCAAGATTCTTCAGGAGTAAGACATGTTTGCTTTATTCGTCATGGAGAAACTAATTTTCCGCAGATCTGTGACCTCCTGTGTGTTGATGGTCTTCCTCTTAGGTACATCACTCAGCAGGGTAACAAACTTGAGGTGACCAAGACCAAAGTGCCCACTACGGTCACCAACGCCGTGTCCTGGAGATCAGAGGGCATTAAATACAAGAAGAACGAAGTTTTCATCGACGTAATTGAGTCCATTAATGTGCTGGTGAGTTACATCATCTTCCTTATATAGTATTTCAGCAGGTGTTTCACAGAGGAAGGTGTTTCTTGGTGCTCCTTTAGGGGTGTACGATATATGTCACATACCGTACGTGATGTAGTGTAGCTTTCACTTCACTTTCACTTCGATTAGTCTATTAAAATGCATTTAGAATGCCCTAAATATTCAAGATAAGGGGCAAAAATACTTCTGTATGTCTTTTATATTTATATAATTGAATATAGTTAATCAATATCACACAAAGAGTTGTGTTTTTTTCTCCAAATATCTGCATGCTCCCACCTAGTCTCCTGTAGTGTTTAAAGATGTTTGTGTGTGTTTAGGTGAATGCTAACGGCAGCGTTATGAGCAGTGATATTGTGGGCTGCATCAAGCTGAAGACGATGCTCTCAGGAATGCCAGAGCTCAGGTTGGGCCTCAACGACCGCGTGCTGTTCGCCCTCACTGGCCGTAAGAACCAGCCGTTATTAACTAAGCTGTTTGAATTCATTAAGTGTATTGTGCAGGATGAAGTCAGTCCTGAAAATAACGTGTTATGTGGTCACAGGAGACAAAGGGAAGACTGTAACCATGGAGGATGTGAAGTTTCATCAGTGTGTCCGTCTGTCGCGCTTCGAAGGTGACCGTACCATCTCCTTCATCCCACCTGACGGAGAGTCCGAGCTCATGTCATACCGTATCAACACACACGTAAGGCTGCTGCACCAGCCCATCAGTGGCTAACCACTTGTGTTTGGGATGGACGACTGTTTTTGTGCTGTCGCTCACACACCTGTTTTATCTTCCTGTATGGCCATGTAGTTGACCTATTTTCTGCTATTTTTCATGAAGTGACTGAGAGAGTTTGATTGACAGAATAACCATCAAACCTATGTTGTACGTACCGTATCTCAGTCAGGTAATGAACAACTAGTTGTTAACTGCTGTTCATACAGCACACACTTTATCAAACAAACTCGCTCTCAAACTCACTGAAAATTTGAGGTAGACGGTTTATTAAATTTTGAGGTAGACGGTTTATTAAATGCTGCTGTAAGATTTGATCATACAGATTGTCCTCCTATTATGTTTTTTTGTTTTATTCCCTTTCATGTAGTGTGTAATAGAGCTGTTTGTGAATGTAAAAGGTCTGCAAAGTTTCAAAGGTCAAAATGCAGATTAATGGAGTTATTGTCTCTCAAAAGAAAGAAGCGATTCTGAACTGCTGAAACGAGTCGTCAGTAATTCCAGTCTTTCTGACTTCATGAGAGAGTGTTTTTTTATTTTTATGCATGTACATTTTTTGTAGGAGACTCCTTTAAAATACATTAATTGTGGCACTTTAGACAATCCAACTGGAGAACATCTGTGAACATGATCATCATAGTTGGTCACATCCGCTGTGTGTACTGTTGCACAAGTCTCTTTATTAACCGTATCAGTCTTTCATCTGCAGGTAAAGCCACTCATTTGGATCGAGTCAGTGATTGAGAGGTTCTCTCACAGTCGAGTGGAGATCATGGTGAAGGTTCGTCAGCAAATCTTTCTTCATCGCACCATACTGGAGACATTTCAAGTCTAAATTTAATGTCTTTTTTACAGCATTGTTCATCTATTGTAGAAATGTAAACTGACTTTCCATGTGTAAATCTCTCTCTCTCTCTCTCTCTCTCTCTCTCTCTCTGTATTCCAGGCTAAAGGACAATTTAAAAAGCAGTCTGTAGCCAATAATGTTGAGATTCGTGTGCCTGTGCCGAGTGATGCCGACTCTCCCAAGTTTAAAACCAGCACAGGTCACGCAAAATACGTTCCTGAAAAGAACTGGGTGGTGTGGAGCATTAAATCCTTCCCAGTAAGGAACCAATTACTGATGCCTAGCTCTTCTGTCATAAGATGTTGTTTTATGAAGACCTTTATCATTTATTTATTTCAGACTCTCATGCACTTTGTTTAAGAATATTATTGAATCTGTAAAACTGAGCTCTCATCTCTCTGTGTTGCTGTGTCCATTGGCAGGGTGGAAAGGAGTTTCTCATGCGTGCCCACTTCGGCCTGCCAAGTGTTGAAAATGACGAGAAAGAGGGAAAACCTCCTATCACCGTCAAGTTTGAGATCCCATATTTCACAGTGTCAGGCATACAGGTGTGTATGACCTTGCATGGGCATTTTCATATGTGTGTTATCACTCTATTTATACTTGTGACAAATGTTACATGTGCAGACATCCCACTTCTCCTGGAAGTTCTGGGAGTCTCCTGCATATTGATAGCGGCTCCCAGATGCCTGCACATAATAGAATATCCCGAAAATCAAGTGTGCGAGACAGAAGCCGTTTCCTCCATCTCCTAGTTGAGATGGGTTTTAGTGATCTGATCACAAATTCGATCATATCTCCCCTCTCCACCAATAAGCTGATGTGTGGTGGGTGTTCTGGGACAATATGGCTGCCGTCGCATCATCCAGTTGGTGCTGCACATTGGTGGTGGTTGAGGAGATTCCCCCTATATGTAAAGCACTTTGAGTGCCTAGAAAAGCTCTATATAAATGTAACAAATTATTATTATAAATGGTCAGTCAAGACATTACTATTTTGTACAGCTGGAATTATCATGCATTTCAAATGATTTGCCTGTAACCACTTGCGTTCAGATTTCCTAGTATTCACAATTTATATCACTATCGGCACACTAATAATATAATAAATAATAATATAATATAATAAATATTCTGGTGTAATGCTATGTCTTTTAGGGGATTGGATGGTGTTTGTCTAATCTCTTGTCGATTAGGTTTTGCAGGATGGGATGTCTGCATGTGTTCTTTAAACATGGTCAGCTTAAAGGGTTAGTTCACCCAAAAATGAAAATTCTGTCATTAATGAGTCACTCTAATGGCGTTCCACACCCGTAAGACCTCCGTTCATCTCCGGAACACAGTTTAAGATATTTTAGATTTAGTCCGAGAGCTTTCTGTCCTTCCATTGAAAGTGTATGCACACTCTACAGTCTGTGTCCAGAAAGGTAATAAAAACATCATCAAAGTAGTCCTTGTCAAATCAGTGGGTTAGTTAGACTCTTTTGAAGCATCAACATTACATTTTGGTCCAAAAATAACAAGTGACGCTGCTGATGTGTTATCTGGGGTAGACGCACGCTGTGCATATTATGTCAGCAGCGTCACTGTGGACTCGTAAATGCGGATTCAAACAAACACGGAAGAGAAGACAATGCTGAATAAAGTTGTAGTTTTTGTTATTTTTGGAACAAAATGTATTGTCGATGCTTCAAAAGAGTCTAACTAACCCACAGACGTCACATGGACTACTTTGATGATGTTTTTATTACCTTTCTCGACTGTAGAGTGTGTATTCACTTGCAATGGAAGGACAGAAGGCTCTCGGACTAAATCTAAAATATCTTAAACTGTGTTCCGGAGATGAACGGAGGTCTTACGGGTTTGGAACGACATTAGAGTGAGTCATTAATTACAGAATTTTCATTTTTGGGTGAACTAACCCTTTAAGATCTAATGTCAGACTTTATAATCGGTTATGGAACGTGTGTCTCTGTAAATGAAAATGTAATTTTTTTTTGTAAGGTACGATACATGAAGATCATTGAGAAGAGTGGCTATCAGGCTCTGCCGTGGGTCCGCTACATCACACAGAGCGGAGGTGAGCAAGTGGTTTTGCATATTTTTAACAAAGCAGGTTTTTTTATGATTTAAAGTTTAGCAGGTTTTCTTATTCACACAAACAAGCAACAATGTAAAACACACATAAGCTCAATCATTTAAACAAAAACCATTAACAGACATGCAAAAAAAAAACTTAATCAAATGAATAAACATAATAATAATAATAAAGAATTATAATAATTAAAAGGAATAAACAAAATGTCCAGGCCTTGCCATATAATTACAATTTATTACAAATAGCAAAAAACAAAAACAAAAAAAACCCCTGAAATGTCTTACACCTAGAATACAGTATATTTCTTGCCCTATAAAGATTGTGTTTGGCAATGGAGCAATGTCAAAAGGATGTTTGATGTATTATTTTATTTATTTATATCTGTGTATGCTTTCAGATTACCAGCTCAGGACAAACAACTAATGTGCACTGCAGACACATGACTGAGACTGGCACATCAAATTGTGTTTTTTTTTGAAGAAAAAATATTATGATGTTAATATTATGATTTTAATGAATATTCACATGTTTATGTCTATGTTTTAGTCGATTTTATCCTGTCAGAATTTCCTTAAGGACGCGGAATAATTCATACCAATGAATGTAAACATACCAAGCATTTCAGTCACAATGTATTTTCACAAGTGCTTTTTGCACCAAATCATGGAATATGTTGTCAATCATTTGTTTTTGCAATAAATTGAATGTATTTGTCTTGAATTTATTGATAAATGTGGTGACTATTCCTGATGTTGACATATTACGGGGTCTTGTGTAGACTGTCACGAAGGCCCGCTCTTTTTTCCACACACACACACACACACACACACACACACACACACACACACACACACACACACACACACACACACACACACACACACACACACACACACACACACACACACACACACACACACACACACACACACACACACACACACACACACACACACACACACACACATACGCACACACTCAGTCAGTGAATGAACGCAACAGTTTACAAATAAACCTTCTCAAATCGCCCGCCTTCTGCGCTCTAGATTCTCATTGGTCGCTGGCGCAGTTACCACGGCGATACTGTAGCAACGCCTATCAGCACTCCTCCCTTTTGTCCAATTATGGGAGCCGCGTTGGCGTGTGTGGCTTCTGATTGGTGGAAGTGTCCTTTTCGTCATGCAGCACTGTTGCCGATCAAGCGCGCAATGTAAAGGCGCAAACGCGAACGGAGCATATATATGTGATTGTTTTGACGTGTTTGTGTAAACACATAAACAGCCAACGGTCACTCATCCACAAACAGCAACGGAGAGGTAAGCGCGTTAAACGCTGTTCGTACGTTAATGCTGATGTTTCTCGGTGCCGTTTAACCAAGCTCTCCAGATAGATTCGCGTTAATGTTCCGCATTACTGAATTATTTTCTCGGGGTTATCTCAGATCCGATCTTATGTGACTGGTCCGTGTCCGTCCAGGTGTTTCAGATGATGGTTCTTGACGGGTTCGGCTGCGGGAAGAGTCTCAGCTCGGCGGCGGCTCGGGGGAATGTGGACGCGGTTCGGCGGATCCTCCAGGATCACCGGGTCGAACCAGACACGCTCAATGAGTTCGGGAAAACCGCACTGCAGGTGAGTTACTAATTTACAGCATTAAAATACATATAATAAACATTCTTATTACAGTGGTATTGTTTCGCTTTCCTTTCCGCCGTGCCCGTGAGCATCTGACTGCGATGATGTCATAACGACCGCTGTCATTCGTCATTAAGTTTATTTACTTTTCTGCCGAGCAATGCAATGATCGAATTAATGCAGTAGTCACATCAACAAGTACATCTACACATTAAAGTATAAAAACAGACACTAAATAGCTAGCATTGTAGCTTATTTTCATTAAACAGAGGAGTGGTAGAACTGGCATAGCTTTAGTTTAAACTTTAAAGGGTTAGTTCATCCAAAAATGAGAATTATCCTATAATTTACTCCCCCTCAAGCCATCCTAGGTGTATATAAGTTTCTTCTTTCAGCCAAACACAAATGGAGTTATATTAAAAAAAATATCCTGGCTCTTCCAAGCTTCATTAATGATTGGTAACTTGGATTTTGATGCCCAAAAAAGCACATCCATCCATTAAAGTAATCCATACAGGGTTAATAAAGTCCTTCTGAAGTTCTGCGTTTGTGTAAGAAATATCCATATTTTTAACTTTATAAACTATAATCACTGGCTTCCGGTAACGGCTGTACGTGAGTCGAGTTCAGGATGGGTGAGCTCTGACCCAACGCATGACGTATTGATGAACGCGTAAGCGCAGAGGATAGAGCAAAATAAAACAACGATAATTTTTAAAGAGAAATGTGTGAGGAGCTTGAGTTCGTTGCCCTACATCTACTCTCAGCTGATGCTACTCCTACATCATGCGTCAGGTCGGAGGTCACTCTTCTGTAATTATAGTAACTTACTGTAATTATAGTGTATAAAGTTGAAGTAATGTATAGTTGTCTTACACAAAGCATGGTTTCAGAAGGCCTTTATTAACCCCTGGGAGTCGTATGAATCTCTTATATGATGGATGGATGCACTTTTTACCATTCAAGTTACCATTCACTCCCATTATAAAGCTGGGAAGAGCCAGGATATTTTTATTATAACTTTGATTGCATTTGGCTGAAAGAAGAAATTCATATACACCTAGGATGGCTTTATGGTGAGTAAATTAATTTTAATATTTGGGCGAACTATCCCTTTAACTAAGGTCTGATTATTTAGCTTCTCACCGCTAGTTATCAGCTATAAAGCACACAATGAGATGTTTGGTGTGCTGTAGGTGATGATGATGGGCTGCACCAGTGTGGCGTGTGTGTTGCTGGACCACGGCGCTGACCCCAACATCCAGGACCGCTGCGGCGTGACCCCCACTCACGATGCAGCCCGCACGGGTTTCCTGGACACGGTGCGAGTTCTGGTGGACTACGGCGCTTCTGTCAATGCCCCTGACCACAGCGGCGCTTTGCCCATCCACATCGCCATCCGCGAAGGCAACTGGGACGTGGTGGAGTACCTGGCCCCGCTGTCAAACCTGAGGCACCAGGACAACCAAGGAGCCGACGCGCTGGACGTGGCCCGGGACGCGTGCGCTCCGGAGATCGTGGAGCTGTTGGAGCACCTGATGGCAAGCAGTTCGAATTGAAGGACTATATGGTGTGGGAGCACTCAGTGCTCATTAGCAGGTTGTAATTTATATTAATATGTTGGATGTTGAGATGTATGTTTCCATAGTTGGTAGTTGAACTCATAATAATAGCTGGAACATGTAGCACCAGTTTTGCACAGAGCAAATCCCTGCACTGGATTCAAGAGAGCTGCTCTCCTTCAGTCACGTGTGGGTTTGCCAGGCACACATGTAAATAACTTTCTTTGGTATTTTGCTAAATATTTCTGTGCAGAAACTTGAACTGTTAACATTTTTATTCTTGTGAAATTATTCCCTGCCATCCGTTGCACTGATGAATTCTCGTTTTGTGTGTAAGTTTGGTTGGAGTGTTAACATCTGTAAATAACATTGTATGAATTTATTTGACTTATTTATTGAAGAAATGTATATTAACGTTATGTTTACTGTGGTATTTCAAATGTTATTTATTAATGTTTAATAAATGAAAACTCACTTTGTCTGAATTGTTAGTCGTGTCGTGGCTACTGAGATGATCATATTTTTCCTCATCAACAATATTAAAAACAAACATAAATCAGGGTTTCTGCGGGTCTTAATTCACCATTCTGCAAATGAAGGCCTTAAAAAGGTGAGCAGAAAGTCTTAAATTCATAAAGTGGCATTATGATGAATATCTTTCTCAGTATTTTTCTTTAGTATTTTTTTCCATCCAAATATCAATCCTGAAATCAAAATACTGTGCATTTACTTAAGATGCAAAATGATATAAAGTCCCATTTTTTGGCTTGAATTTTCCCTTAAAACAAGAACAAATACATGTCACTGAAGTATAAAAACACTGAAGTATTTTTGATTCAAGTCGATTTTTGAACTAAAATCATTGGCAGATATTCGTTATTTGTTCTTTTTTTTTCTCTTCAAAAAACAACACGTCTTATTTCCTTTTGTAAATGTATTCTTGATTTAAGAATCTTTCGACTATTGCACTGGAAAAAAAGACACAAACACAGAGAAAGAACATCAATTTTCTGCAGTGTGATTAGAAGGAAAGGTTATTTTCAAAGAGAGGTATCAGTGTTGGGTAAGTTACTCTAAAAAAGTAATGAATTACTAGTTACTAATTACATCTTCAATAGTGTAATTAGATTACTGTACAAATTACTCTCCCCAAAAAGTATTATTACTAATTTCCAAATCCTATATCAACCTTGAGTTAAGCGATAGACATGAAAAGGCTCTTAATTAAAGGTGCACTATGCAACTTTTCCGTCCGCTAGAGGGCGCCTGTTCAAAACAAAGGCGTAGTTTGATGACAGCAAGTTTGAGCGCAGGATCTTGGGACATGTGGTCTTCACCTCACAGCCGGTGGAAAAGAACCGGGACAGGACTCGGGCAGAAATCATGTCCATGGATGCGATTATAAACGAGTATGAAGCAGAGCAGGGGCGAGTGCTGTGGAGCTGAGCAAGGCCGCCGGAGCGATTGTTAAGCAAAACACACGGCTTGCGATCAATGGGACTTTTATTATGACGGGACACAGCCGCCGGCGCAATCCCCGCTTTTCCGGTCATGAGTATGAGGTAACGCAGCTCTGTTTATTATATTAGACCCATCTGAGTGTGTTTAAAATGATGTTATGACGTTACTCTGTGCGTTCGCTCGGCGGCTGCTGTGACACTTGTTCACACTCCAGTGAGAGTAAAGCTTTTCTGCTAAATAAAACCGGAAACGAGGGAAACGCAGATATGACGCAATTGACAGGCGACTCCCTCACGCTATAATCACACGTCCCGGTTCATTGGTAAAAATAGCGGATTTTCTCACAATTTACAAATACTTGGAAACATTTGGGACATTGTAAGAACTCAACAGAACAAAATATATAACACGGGCCTGGTGGTTTTTGTATATTTGACTGCAAAAATCCTACATAGTGTACCTTTAATTAAAATACATAATATAAAACTACATCAATTTTTCTTATTAACCGACCAAAGTATTACAAATGTGAGAAGGATACATAAAAACATGCGTTTTAACGTTAGACTTTAAATGTTGATGTTAATTCCACTATTATTTTATATTTAATAGCTCTACAGTCTATACACAGTATTTAGTTCAATTACTTGTGAAGTAACTACAGAAAAAATAAGAGTAATCCCTTACTTTACTTTTTCAAGGGTAAAGTAATTAAATTACAGTAACTAATTACTAACTAGTGACACCCAACATTGAGAGATAAGCCATAAGCAATTGTTTTTAAACTGTAATGGCGATCTGTTTGCAGTTGAACTTTCAACCTTTGAATCATTGCTAATACAACTCCCGTTTCTCCCTAGACATTTACATTTAGAAAACACATGGTGTAATGTGTTGCGCTCAGTTTATCCCTTACATTTTCTTTACTTGGTCTTAAAAAGGTCTTGAAAACGTCTTACATTTACCTACATAAAACCCTGGAAAAACATTAAAACAAAACACCGGGCACATGTTAGGTCATGTTATGTGTCTTTATTTTAGGACCAACGATGCGACTCATTGAAGCAGTTTGAGAACATAATCATTTGTGAACCACTCATAAGGTTCATTCACATAATCTGAAAGCTGATAAATAAGCCTTCCATTGATTTATGGTTTGTTAGGATAGATCAATATTTGGCAAAGATACAGCTATTTGAAAATCTGGAATCTGAGAGTGTGAAAAATACTAAATATTGAGAAAATCGCCTTTAAAGTTGTCCAAATGAAGTCCTTGGCAATGCATATAACTACTAATAATATTTATATATTTATGGTAGGACATTTACAAAATATTTTCATGGAACATGATCTTTAATTAATATCCTAATGAGTTTTGGACTAAAATAAAAATGTATAATTTTGAGTGACCCATACAATGTGGCTAATGCTAAAAATATACCCATGCGACTTATGTATCTTATGTCACATTTTATTAATAACTACAAATATACAGTAAAATCTGACGAATTCATGTGACGAGTTTCACTATGTATGCCTAGTGTCGCCTTCATATCATCTCCGAAGGTGCGTGTATAGTGTCTGTATGAGCTCAAGGTGACCCTGTACGGGCACAATTACCCAACACAGGAATGTGTGTGACTGTACAAGGCAAACATTGTGCTTTCACAGAGCTTTGCTTTGAACAGACAGTCTGTTTTTCTGGGGGGTTTACAACTCAGAGAGGACACAGACACAATGGCACGCTTGTTTGTTCACTGCGTTCAAGCCAAAATCTCAGGCTTCCTCTTACATCCAGCAGCAAAGCTTTCACTGTATCTGCTGCATAATACTGAGGGTTTCAGGGCAGTCTGAGCGCTTTGTCTTTTTAATGAGCATTTCTCTGTAATGCGTCAATTACTGCTTAAAGTCTGATAAGGATTAGACCAGTAGATGACTAAACAAACAACTGTTATACGCTCCACTTCATCAATCGTGCCCACATCAGAGCTGTCACTAATAAAACAGTGAGTGTTTGAGATCACTGAACAAAGTCCACATTACGCGAGTAAATCATCCTCTGGGATAACAGTTTGAAGCCTTTAACTAACTGGATGATCTCAGCTGTGGCCGACTCGTGCCGTCCCCTTAAATCACAATGTATTTTTCTCAAACACTGGAGGTCTGGTGACCTGAAGCTTCAACTTTATTTTCTTGTAGATTGAAATGACTTACAATTTTAGGGGGACCTTTGTTGGTGATTGGATGAAATGTTAATGACATTGACAATGACACAAACCAACTTTACTCCAGTGCACTTATTCCAAACTCTGAGCAGTTTGACACATCCGGTCATCTTTCTTCTAAAATACAGTCACTTTTTCACAGATGTTTTAAAATGAACACATTCAACCAAAACATAAACATTCATCACACACAACAAAAACACTTTATAATTCATACACAATGCCCTTAAAGACACAGCTTGTGAGCTTTAGTTATATTTTGAATTGTTTGCAAAAGATAAGAATGACAAAAATTACGACTCTTTATTGTAATGGAGGAGGTCCAATGTACACACAAATGAAACCATATAAATACTGTACAATAAAAACAAGTGTCTACACATCTATAGATCATATATTTATCTGTAAACATACTGAAGAGACTGGCATATACAGTACCGGTCAAAAGTTTGGAAACCTTACTATTTTTAATAGTCTCTTCTGCTCATCAATGCTGCAAAATACAGAAAAAACTGTAATATTGAATACAAAATACAGTAAAACCTGTGATCAAAGTTCAATTTATCATCATTACTCCAGTCTTGCAGTGTCACATGATCCTTCAGAAATCATCCTAATGAGGATTTATTATCAATGTTGGGAACAGTTGTGCTGTTTGGAACCGGTGATACTTTTTTTCAGGAGTCATTGATGAATAAAAAGGGGGAAAAAAAACAACAAAAAAAACAGCATTTTTATTCTTTTCATAAATGTAACATCCTTGCTGAATAAAAGTATTCATTTCTTTAACTTTTGAACAGTAGTGTATATTGTTACAGATTTCTAATTTAAATCAATTCTGTTCTTTTTTAACTTTTTATTTATCAAATAATCCTGAAAAAAGTATCACAGGTTATAAAAATATAACTGTCTCTAACATTGATAATAAATCCTCATATGAGAATGATTTCTGAAGGATCATGTGACACTGAAGACTGCAGTAATGATGATGAAAATTCAGCTTTGATCAGAGGAATAAATTACATTTGACAATATATTTAAATAGAAAGCCATTATTTTAAATTGTAACAGATTTTTCTGTATTTTTCATCAAATAAATTAAGGCCTGATGAGCATATGTGACTTAAAATAGTCATGTTTCCAAACTTTGGACCGGTACTGTATATGAAAATATCTCTGTGCAACTTTTTTTTTCTTCACTTAGTCACAAATTCTCATCTACATCGTACCATATGAAAAATTTCGGACAATTTTCAGCAGATATGTCCAGGCATCCACCATTTTGTTACTAAGAAAAGTAATGCAGCCTTTCAGATTTCATGAATGCTGAATATGGTCATGCAATGAATCGTTATCAAAGAAAAGACAAAATGATCCAATGTCATATGCCTGTCTGAAGAGTGAACATGTAAATCAGCAAATAAACATAACTGATGGATAGAGACATCTTTTGATTCTCTAAAGACCTGAGAAAACCCTGTTAGTGAAGTCAGTGCTGTTGTCTTTCTTCACACCCTCACGCACTGATTACAGCTAATCTGCCAGTAGAGGGAGCCACTGAAGCTTCAGCTGATTGGCTCAAGGCTTGGCAGCTACTTTAAAATTAAGTTTATTTTTTGCAAGTAACATTCAATTACAACGATTTCATTATATTGCTTTGGAGGCTCTTGAGAGTGTTGATGTCATAGCTCAGGAGTAAGTGAAGGGTTTTGGACTGTGTGTGTGCGTTCTTGAGGTGTCATCAGCCAATCAATTTTTTATTGCAATATATACATAAGACAGGGAACTTGTCTTGGTATCATTTCCTAAGGAGAGCAAGTCAGTAGTCACATGACATTTACAGCTCAGTTGCACAATGTTTCTAAAAGTGTACTTAATGATTTAAAAAGCAATGTTTACAGCTTTGTCCAGGTATAAAGATAAAGCTACACACACACACACACACACACACACACACACACACACCTGTGGAAATTCCCACTTGCTCAGCCACACCTACCAGAAACAACAGAAGCTTCATTGTTCAGGATTGCATTTGTCTTAAGAGCTCTGGCTACAGTGTATGTCTGTTGTTAAGAAGAAAAGCAACCATTTCTAATCAGACCTATTCAGGTTAGTGTTGAACTTATTTGAGCTATATAAAAAAATCAGGTTAAAGGGACACAAACACTTGGATTATGTGCATCTCAGCATGACCAATGATTGTCTTCTGTAGCAGCTGTTGATCAGTGACCTCTAGTGCTCTCCCGGTGGGAGAAGGCCACAGCTGCTCAAAACATCAGAAGAAATCAGCTACGACTAATCTCATTTATATCTCATCTATTCTCATGGCCAATGTCAGTGTTAGTATAGAGTGCAACAGCGCCAACCAACTTTTTCAGTGGCATTGGTTTCCAGAAGTATAATAGCCTACATCAGTGGTTACCAACCATGTTCCTGGAGGCCCACATTTTGTCTTCTTAATACAACACACCTGATTTAAGTCATCAGCTCATTAGTAGTGACTCCAAAATCTGATGTGGGTGTGTCAGACAAAGGAGACATGCAAAAAGTGTAATGTTGGTGGGCCTCCAGGAACGTGGTTGGGAACCACTGGCCTATAATACAGCAAGTTTATTACATTATAAGTTGGATTGATAAAACACAATTTTATGTTTATTGCAAAATATGCATTTACATACAAATATTTAAGTAGTTTGAGGGTGTAGGGAGACTGACTACATTAGTCATTTGCAATGCTTCATGGGAGTGGGCGGCACAATTTGCTTGTCGTGATTCACTGATTGGTGAAGATTTGTGGTAACATGGGAAATTATTTTTCACCAGGAATTCGTAAACTTGAAAAATAAGTTGAATCTTAGCACCAGTACCATAGAATAACAACATTGTAGCTGGTTTATTAGTTATTGTTAAAAGAATTCCCCAACTGTTGCGCTCTATTACATTAACACTGTGACATGAAAATACACATTTTTGTAGAGATTCTCATTTTATGCCTACTGTGCGATTTCAGCAATCCTATAAGATCTTTACAAATCACACTGTAGGGCATGGATCTAATAATGGGTACGACATGTAGACAGTATGATGATAACACCCATTGAACTGTAAGTTAGATAGAAGAATAAGAAAGTCTGTGTGGGTCCTAACGCCCCAGTATAGTGATGGGGACACTATACTGTCAAAGAGCACCGTCCTTCGGATGAGACATTAAACCAAGGTCCTGACTCTCTGTGGTCATTAAAAATCCCAGGATGTCCTTCGAAAAAGAGTAGGGGTGTAACCCCGGCATCCTGGCCAAATTTGCCCATTGGCCTCTGTCCATCATGGCCTACTAATAATCCCCATACTGATTGGCTTCATAACTCTGTCTCCTCTCCACCATATGTCTCCTCTCCACCATAAACTGGTGTGTGGTGGGCGTTCAGGCACAATATGGCTGCCATCGCATCATCCAGGTGGTGCTGCACATTGGTGGAGGTAGAGGAGATTCCCCTTCTATATGTAAAGCGCTTTGAGTACCAGAACAGCGCTATATACATGTAACAAATTATTATTAATAATATTATGTGTGAAAGCGAAAGAGGAGAATATGGATGCAGTCATGGCAATGGAAAAGAGGTCAATCCTTCAACTTAAGGTAAGTAGTTTTAAGTTTTAGCATAAAATCGCTTTGATTAATAAGCAATTTCATGTTGCAGTTTTATTGGGTATACAGTAGATGTAGGTCGTAGCAGGAAACACTTTGAGATGATCATGCTAAATATCTGACACTATCTCAGGCCATTGAGCGCAGGGCCGTGACAACGGCCGTCTTTAAACCTCTCTTACAACTTAGGACCACTTTTTAGGAGTCATGACCACAGAAATTGCCACGATTGGTTATCTTTCATCCAAAATTGTACCGGGCATTAGATCAGTGTTCAGTCAATTCTGGAGATCTAATTTCCTGTAAAGTTTAGCTCCAGCCATGATCAAACACACCTGAAC
Organism: Gobiocypris rarus; assembly: GCA_023029165.1. Classification (NCBI taxonomy): domain Eukaryota; kingdom Metazoa; phylum Chordata; class Actinopteri; order Cypriniformes; family Gobionidae; genus Gobiocypris; species Gobiocypris rarus. The sequence goes on along the minus strand of CM040921.1, from coordinate 3,594,410 downwards.
CAGCTAATTATAATCTTTATAACGACTTCATAATTACAGACAGGTGGAACTCTGAACTCTTCAGGAACAGAACTGGGCTCCCGTCTGCATCCAAAATCACAACTATATATTAGGAAAAAAAACAGTATGTGACAAAAGAAGTGTGTCTGAATTCACAGTTCTCACAAAAGAATAGGAAAAAAGTCCCCAGATGACCTAATTCTTCCAATGAGATTCTGAAGTGTGCATAGGATGGACTCTTCACCATCCCATGAGGCCACGGGAGAGGATTTGTGAATGGGTGAAGCGAAACAACTGACGCTGGCAGGTCTGGTGATAATAACATGGTAAATGTGGTACGTCCAAATTTCATTCATACAACATATTCATACTCTACAGAACATACTTTTTAGTGGTTGCAAAGTAAGTACCTATTCAAAAGAGTATGCGATTTCAGACGCAGTCTTATGGTGATCTAGTCTATCGAGTCTGTCAAGTGAAAGTTCACTGCTTCACATCATAAACACAATGAATGTCATGAGACCCACCTTATGTGTGTAGTAAGAATTGTGCTTGTATAACACACAAAAAGGAACTTTAATTGTTGTAAACAGTGAACATTGAGTTCTGTTCATTGCTCATACAATCAAATAAGTCAGCTACAATGTATGTAAACATTAAGAATTACAAACAATTTAGGCTATCAGTTGCCTCAAATTTAAGTTAAAAAACTCCAAAGTTAGCAGAGCTTAAATTTTATTTTGTACAACACGTTAATCCCAGTTTAATTGAAATGTTGACTAACCAAACTCATACAATTCAAATTAATTATCAACATTTTAACTCTTTTACAACAATTGCACAGTTGCATGTGCTAATATAACTAGAAAATAGATTATCACTGTACATGTGTATGTACACACCATGCGATATATACAGTCTTTAAAAAAAATGCAATCCATTTAGCCTGCAAACCACAGGCTCTACTGTTCACAATGGTAACATTTAAAACCGCAACATAACATAAACCCTGTAAGTCCCAACATAACAGATGCTTAAACACGAACAAATCTTGGCTTATATTAATGCAAAACACACAAAATAACACTTTGTTTCAACATTTATTCTCCTTATGCAATCTGATGGAAGGCATGCTGGGAAATAGAAACTCAATCAACTAAATATAACGAGTTATTGAGTTTACTTTTTTGAATGAAACTAATTTCATTTGGTTAATTTCACTGTTCGGTTTCACAGTGTATGACTTGTTCAAAGCCTACTCCATTAAAAATAAGACCGTGTGACTGGCAGCCAGTGTTGTGATTTTATCTTTGCTTCATTTGGTCTTTAACGTCTGATGGCAGCAGGTCCATCAGACTCTCTTCCACTATCAGAGCAGTCAGGTTCAGCGAGAGACAGTCGGCGATCTCTACAGGTAGAGACTCCAGCCTGTTTCCCTTTAGCTCGAGCCGAACCAGCTGAGCCAGATTCCCAACCCGTGGGGACAAGGTGGAAATGCTGTTATTTCCCAACGCTAGGACTTTAAGCCTCTTGCAGGAGAACAGCTCTTCAGGGAGACACTTGAGAGAATTAAAGGCCACCGAGAGGAACTGCAGACACTGTAGGGCACCGATATCCGTGGGCAGAGATGTCAGCTGGTTGTGAGAGAGGTCCAGATGTCGGAGATTGGTGCAGAAACACAGACGAAGTGGAAGCCTGTGGATCTTATTCCAGCTGACGTCCAGCATCTCCAGGGCACAGAGTTTGTTGACATGCTCTGGTATGGATGAAATGTCATTATACCAGAGTTTGAGGGTTGTCAAACGGCGGCAATGCTGCAGCCTGAAGATTTCTTCAAAGGCGATGAGCCGGTTCTCTCTAAGGTCTAGCTCCTGCAGGTGGGAAAGGCTGAAGGCCGCATTGGGGATTCGCTCAAGACAGCAGCCCCTCAGCTCCAGAGTGGCCAGGTTGCCCAGTTTCTTCAGGCTGTTGAAAACCTGAAGCCTGGTCCCCTCGTTGTGAACGCACAGTCGCAAGAGCGAATTAGAAACATCCACAATGCTAGGTGGTATCTTGATCAGTTTGCTACGTAACGTCAGAACACGCAGGTTTTTAAGCTCACGTAAAGTGTCAAGGGACGGACTGCGAGAGAGCTCGTTGCTTAGAGGGCCGCTCAGGTGAAGCTCTTCCAGGTTCTGTAAGGTGTACATCCACGGGGGCACTTGGTCCGGGCCCGCGAAGGTCAGACGCAGAACCTTCAGGTTCTCACGCAGATGATTGAGGGCCGCTAGCTGGAGCTTGGCAGGACTGTTGATCAACGCAATCTCCTGTAAGGCTGTGAGCTGCGTTACACTGCCAGGGACTGTGACATTGCTTATCATTTCCAGTTTGAGTGACTCTACTTCAGAAACCTCAAAGACAGTGTCCGGTAACCCTGGCAGCTTGAACAAGTGGAGCTCCAACCTCTTGCTCGCATTGTGCGTCAGGCGAGCACGGAGTTTATTGGCCGTCCACTCGTTGTTGAGGTTCATCTGCCTTAAGCGGCATTCGCTCACCTCAGAGAGGAAGACGGCAAAGCGTTTGGAGTATAAGGCATCGTACTGGTCACTAAGGTGCAGGAGAAACGCAAAATCCTTTTCAACATCCGGGATGTCGTTAATTCCGGTCTCCAAGCGAACCGACTCAAAGGAATATTCTTTCATTGGTCGATGAAACAGCCAATAAAGTGAATAGATACACAGCAGTCCATACACCCCAACGAAGCATATGTAACAATATGCTAATTTGGAGAACAGATGTGCTTTATTGTAGTTACAGCAGAAAGCACCAAACCCCGTCAGATCTGGAGGCACCGAGCACATCACAACAATCTGGATGTTCGGAACCAAGACGATACTATAAACCGTGATTAGAGCAAATTTAAAGACTTTCAGCACCGTCTGCAGCACGTACATGAGGTAAAGAAGATCTGCTTTCTCAACATGTGTCCGAAACTTCTTGACTTTTTCAAACAGGGCCTTGGCCTGCTCTCCCTCTTTTTTATCCAAGAGTGACGTGGCCGATTCTGACGGTTTCTGGTCCTTTATCGATGATCGGATTAGAGACACCATGTCGGCATCGTTGTCCATGGCTGATTTGGTCATTGTATTCCTTCTCCATATGACCCTTCTCTCTTCTCGCCTTTCTTCTGACACTTCACTGATGGCTCTTGTGGTCCAGGGAGAGTCGAAGCATTTCCCCAGTATGATTACAAACATCTCGATCTTAGACGATGTCCCTGGGAACTTGAACCAGAAGCTGCTGGCCACCATAAAGATCATGCTGTGGATGACCACAAGGTAAGGGAAGTACTTGCCATACCAATGCACAGCACGTTCATAGCAGAAGTGGTTGACAAACTCGTACTGGTGGATATCGAGGCCGTTCTTCCTCCCGAACACCTCCACAACGTCTGGACTGAGATGTTTGATGATGGCGAATTCCCACAGACTTTCATTCTCATTTCGCTGCCGTAGGTGACTGCAGTCCCTGTCTCCATGACCGTGATCCGTGAGTCGGTTTGGCAGGCAAGATATCTTGTCTTGTGTCAGCTGAGGAGAGAGGAAGATTGTCTAAGCAGCAATAATGATAATAAATGAAACACTAAAATCATGAAAGAATTAGGTCACCCAAAAATGAAAATTCTGTCATTTACTCATCCTCATGTCGTTCAAAACCCATAAGACTTCCGTTCATCTTCAGAAAACAAATGAAGATCTTTTTAATGAAAACTTCGTTTTCTGACCCCCAAAAAAACAAAGCCATATGAATTTAGCAGTTTAGTCCAAATTTTCTAAAGAGACTTTAAATTAAACAGGTTTAATTTAGGTTTTTATTTACATTTATACAATAGTTCTTTCTGGTTCTAGATTCAGCATTTGTATCGCTGTCATGGCGGTTCAACAAATCCACCATAAATTTTAAAAATATTACAGTTGTTGTGCAGGGCTCTGAACCGGTTCAAGGAACGAAAACCAGAAACGAACAAAATTTTAACAGGAACAAAAACAAAAACAATCAATTTTAATCTTGCTATCAATATTGCACTACCGGTAACTCAAGTCAGTGTGTAGAGCGTGCATTTTCATCACCGAGGTCTTCAATGAATGCGCAGGTATTGGAGGATATTCTTTTCGTACGTTTAAACAAGCAGTACGCATATTAAGCTCAAATAGACTGATTTAGGCTAGGTTATGGATTTCGTTTAAAGGAACACCCCACTGTTTTTAGAAATAGGGCTTATTCAACTTCTTTGCCCACATATCTAAATGTAGGAAATGCATTTGTCTTGAATGGAATCATATGTTGCCAGCTAGCATGTCCCGAGTAAAAGTGATCAAAAAAATGTGGCCTGTGTATTCACAACGAGTACAAATGGCCCACAATGAGAAAACCCCGAATATTTGAATCCTAAAATTGAAATTCGAATACCAACCAATCGAACGAATATTCGAATATTCCAGTCCAGCCCTAGTAGTTTTAACAGTTTTTTTTAGGCGAGAATGTAGTTATTTAGACCTCAAATATGTTTTACACATATATGTGTTTAAAGGGCACCTATTATGCCCCTTTTTACAAGATGTAATATAAGTCTCAAGTGTCCCCAGAGTGTGCCTGTGAAGTTTCAGATCAAAATTCCTAACAGATCATTTAATATACCATTTTGAAAATGGCAATTTTGGGGTTGAAGAAAAATGAGCTGTTCTGTGCATGGCTCCTTTAATGCAAAAGAGCTGCTGCTCCCCACCCGAGAGGGTGGAGCCTAAACAGCAGTGAACATGCCAATGAAAATGAAACATGTGTTTGTTTTAATGATCATCTCAATCACATGTTCATGTGACATTGCAGTTCTTCATCATCATGAAATATCATCTGCATGCATTTTAAAGCCTTATCGCTCTCAACTTAAACACACACACATGCTCCTGTCGCATGCACACAGAGCTGGATGTCAGCACAATCGTGAGTAGTCTATTAAACTAGACTAGTTCTCTATCAAACAACAGAAGATAAAAAGAAATTCACTCACTGCTCTTGACTGACTGAACTTTAGTAGCTTTAATAAGAACACATTAAAACAACCTACTCGCTGGGTTAAAACAACCCAATTATTGGTTAGTTTTTTACCCAGCATTTTTTAGAGTGTATATCAGATGCAGGTAATACACTCGTTTACTCGATCTCTCTCTCTCTCTCTCTCTCTCTCTCTCTCTCTCTCATAATACCATAATACTCTACATAATAAAATAAGCTTCAATAAAGCGACTCCTTCGTTACTAGTTCTAAAGTGACGTTTTACAATTAGTAACGGAGGTATGGTCACAACTGTTAAATTATCATCTTGAGCTCTGGAATCTGTGGCTTTAAAAAACACAAGAGTGTTTTTAAAGACACTCTGCTGTTGTTGTTTCTTGTTTATTTACTCCCCTGTGCTGTCGAACTGTTGTATAAACGAAATATCAAACTAGTAGCCATGCGATATGGCTGTATATCAGCATTCTGTGATTACCTACGGCCGAATTACAGCCGTGCTGATATACAGCCATATCACTGCTACTCGTGTGATCTTTCTCATATAAACACTGATCAGCTAACAGAAACTGAACCTGCTCGATCGAGTCTTGTCAGAAAATTCGGACTAATTCATATGGATTCGTTTTATGCTCCCTTTATGAACTTTTTAAAGTGGTAGTGATGTGGCTGTCAACCGAGGAACAACATGAGGGCGAGTAATTAATGACAATTTTCACTTAGGGGAACTATCCCATTATCATGTTTCTGGTGGTACAGTTATACAGTTGGCGGCAAATGAAAAGAGCAGCGGAAGAACAGTATCACAACAGGAGCCTGATGGTAAACACACCACACAGCCATTTTATCTAATCAGCTCAAGCTCTTGCCTAATCACTTCTCTTTATTGCACACACTCCTGCTCAGAAGCTTTGTGCCCATTCACGTGCCACCTCTGGTTTTTGAGCCAAGTGGACTTTTAATGCAGCTTCACAAAAGCAGAAAAACTAAATATTTTTTTTATACTTTTGTAGGGCTACAGACAATCGTCAACCATTTAGTATCCAAAATATTGTATTTACATGTAGAACCGGGAACATGTTGGGAGTGTTTTACAAAAAGAATAATTTGTCAACAACACCACTGAAGAGTTTAAACACAAACACACCAAAAGAATGGCACTTTTCAAAGGAATAGTTCACCCAAAATAAGCCATATCATAAGTCTTCACGCAGCATTTGTGACTATAATCGTTTTGAAAGCTGTGGTGGCGGAAAATAATTGAAGTGAAAAACGAGGCTCAAAGGTGCTCGAGCTGCCATACTAGACAGCTTGAGATACATCCTTGAAACATAATCCCCAGCCTTCATAATAACTAGGGATGCACCGACGTATCGGCCGATTTTTGATCAATTTACAACCATTGGCATATCGGCTATAGCATGAAAAAGGCAGATATAACAAACCGATGGTTTATAACTCCGTGAAGCTGTGTAATGTCTGCTGCATAATCCAAGAGTATAATGTAATATTCCTGCTGCGCTGCTGTCTGCTTTTTAATGTTAATCAAACAACAAAATTCCCCAAAAAATGACTAAATTAACTTGTGTAACATAATAAGGATTAATTTCCACGATGCAGACAACGCAGGCAGAATCCAGTCATAAAAACGTAATTTACTGCAGTGGAATGCCACGGAATTAGTCAAAGTTTTGATGAATACATAAAACGTATAGCAAACAGCGACATATACTAGTAGTGTCTGTGAATATTAAGATGCAATAAGACTGTTTAAATATGAATCCTGCATGTTTCTGTGTCTGTGTGAACGGTGCAGACGCTCAGTTTCATCATTACCCCCCTCTCTCTCACACACACACACACACACACACACACAAACACACAAACTTGCTGTGTTTTTCAGCCTCTGCCACCTTAATATGAGGACATGAATGCATCTCCAGTCTTTTCATGAGCTTTTTACCATTTAATTCGACAAAATCTATCTTCATCATAAACCCACACACACAGGAACTCGAAGGTCTTCTCTTCGACCCGTCAAAATAGAAGTTCAGTTTAACATGGTAATTGTGAGGGAATTAGTGTTGTAGCCTAAAATAGAATTTAGCTACGTCTCACTGTAATAATAATATATGCATTTAATTTATACACTGAAGAATATGCAATGTTATTTAACATTAACCCTACTTGGCTTCCGGTAATGGCGGCGGAGTGATCAGTCGTGTTTTTTAACTCTCCCAGTCAACGTTCCTGATATTCATCATTTTCCTTCACCCATCTTCACCAATTCATTATTTAATCGCTTCTTTGTTAGCTTATCATGCCCAAGCCTTCAAAACAGAACAAACCGGACCATTCCCGAGGTTTTACGGAAGATTGCTCTGATTCTAGCGAGGCTAGTGCTAGCAGCGATCACGCGGCTAGCCATGAGAGCTCGTTATCTGATTTCTCACATGGAGCTTTGCTTAAACACATTGCCGAAGTTGTTGCAGAAGAAGGTCGACGCACTCAAAAGATGCTGAATGACTCTTTCGTTAAGCTGGAGTCTGGGCTGGATGCGAAAGTTGACAGTATCATCAAACGCATCGATGAGGTCGCTGCGGTCACCGACTCCCTTGCGTCTCGCCACGCTGAAGCAGAAACTCGTATCTCCGTCTTGGAAGATGACATCGCTCCGCTTAAATTGAAACTTGCCGCACTTGAGAAACATAACACGGCTCTCACGGAGAAGGTCACAGATCTGGAGGGTCGGTCTAGGCGGGACAATATCAGAATTCTAAACCTCAAGGAGTCTGTTGAGGGAAGTGATCCAATAATTTTTTTTGAATCTTTCATACCAAAGCTGCTTGAATTGCCAGTTCCGTCTATTGCAATTGACCGCGCACATCGAGGTCTCGGTACGCCAACAGATGGTCGCCCTCGCCCTGTTATCATCAAGATTCATCGATCCAGAGACGTCGCCACAATTCTGACCGCAGCTAGACGCAAAGGCCAGCTTCAATACGAGGATCAACTTCTCCGTTTCGTCCCTGACATTTCACCTACAGTTCGTGCCGCGAGGAGAGCCTTCAACCCGATCTGCGCTGAACTTATTAAAAAAGGCATCCGCTTCCAAATGAACTTTCCAGCCGTGTTGGTCTTCAAGGCGAACGGCATGCAGAAAACGTTCAGAGACCCGAAAGATGCTAAAGCTTATATGGACGGTAACGTTAATATGTGAACGTTTGTCTTTGCAGTGATCATTCTAACGTTACCACTTGTCAGTGTTTACTGTCTTTATAAAAGACATCGCGCTCTCTCTCTTTGTAAATATGATCCGTGTATGTACAAGGCAAGCTAATGATGGGTGTTCGGCAAAATATATGGGAGAGTTTTCTTGTATAAAATTTTATTTTCAGGGAAGCTTTTGGTTTTGGTTTTAAGCTAGGATACTGAGCAGGCGTGTATTTTTATTTTTCTCTGCGCTTTTGTACGTTTAACACATCCTAGTCTTTCATTTTGTACCTCAGGAGTTAAAGACATGGGTGTCCCCAATCTTCTCCTTGTTCTGTTTTTGTTTTTGTATAGTTCTAATACTAGTTCATATAAGCCTGGACCGATGTTCAAAATTCTCCTCTCCTCCTGTCATTTTCTCCTATCTATAGTTTTACTTTTTCTGACCACATCTTTTACTTTTTTTCTTATTACTTCATAAATGGCTGATGGTGTAAAGTTGAACGTTCTCAGCCTTAATGTAAGGGGCCTAAATAATCCAGTGAAACGAGTTGCTACTTTGGACTTTTGCGGAAACAAAGAATAAATATTGCCTTCTTACAAGAGACTCATCTGATCAAAAAAGATACAAATCGCATGTCTAATCGTTTTTTTCCGTGTTGTTGCTTGCTCCTCAGCTTCAAATAAATCTAGAGGGGTGGCAATTATATGTCAGCGGAATTTGCGCTTTAAGCTGTTGGACACTTGGTCAGATAGCAAAGGCAGAATAGCAGTTGCAAAAGTTCATATAGAAAATAGAGACGTTGCCCTGGTTTCAATTTATGCCCCTAATACTTTTGAAAAGAATTTACGAACAAATCACTAAGGTACTTCTGGAGCTTTCTGACTTTAAATTCATTATTGGTGCTGATTTTAATGCTGTTGTTGATTATTCAGTTGATAGATCGGGACACTCTGAAAATTTTGATCAAAAATATGCTTCTGATGCTTTACGTTCTTGGATTAATGATACCGGGCTGGTTGATCTTTGGCGTGTATCAAATCCTGGTGTAAAGGGCTTCACCCATTTATCATCTAGACACAAATCTTTCTCTCGAATTGACTTTATTTTTTCTTCTAGAGGCTTGTTTCATATTATTGTCAACATTAACTTATTGCCAGTTGCTTTTTCCGACCATAAGGCAGTGATTGCTTCTCTCTTGTTAAACTCTAATCCAGCTCGGGCCCCTAGATGGCGCTTCAACACTACGCTCCTCAGAGATGAATCATTCAAAACCAAGTTCTCAAATCAACTAAAAGACTTTGTCGATATAAATCAAGGTTCAGTTGATGACCGAGGATACTCTGGGATGCTGTTAAAGGGTTTATTAGGAATTTTACTGTATGCTATGCTTCCAACGCAAGGAAAGCTCGTTCATCTAGATTGCATGATTTAGAGTCTAAACTCTCAGCTTTAGATGGTCTATTACAACAAAGTTATAATGAGGATGTAAAGCTTCAATTTGATCTTGTGAAAAAAGAGATTAACTCTATTATGAAGAAGCGTGCTGAATTTTTAATTCATAGGACACGGCAGTTGTACTATTTTAATGGGGCCAGACCTAGCCGTTTACTCGCCCTTAGATTGCGGTCCAATGAACATTTTTCAGATATCAGCGCAATTAAGTCAAAAGATGGTGACACTCTTAATGAACCCTCACAGATTAATCATACTTTTCGCAGCTTTTATGCTGAATTATATAGCTCGGAGATATCACACAACCAGGATAATTGTGACAATTTTCTATACAAAGCACAGCTTCCCAGGCTGTCCGAGGAAGACTCTCTAGGATTAGATATCCCCATTACCTTAGGTGAGCTTAAGGAGGCTGCTTCTAATATGTGTAGTGGTAAATCACCTGGGTTCGACGGAATTCCCCCAGAATTTTACACAGCCTTCTGGGACAGCCTGGGCCCTCTACTTTTTGATATGATTCAGGCTGCTGTTGAAAGAGGGTCTTTTTCTAGAGATGTTAATATTGCAGTGATTTCTCTTTTGCTCAAAAAGGAAAAGGACCCTAATGATTGCTCAAGTTATAGGCCTTTGTCCCTTCTAAATGCCGATCTGAAAATTTACGCTAAATTGCTTGCACGAAGGCTTCAGCCGGTCATGACTAAGCTTGTCAACTGTGACCAGACCGGTTTCATTAGAACTAGGTTAGCATCCGATAATGTTAGAAGATTACTCCATATAATACATGGCACTTCTTCATCAAATCTTCCTGCAGCTGTCCTTTCCCTAGATGCTATGAAAGCCTTTGATCGATTGGAATGGCCATTTCTGTGGTCTGTGTTGAGGGTCATGGCTCTGGGGTCCTCTTACATTCGTATGATTAAGGTGTTGTATGCAAATCCCACAGCCATGGTGCTGACGGGTGGTACTTGTTCCTCATTGTTTGACATAGCCAGAGGTTCTCGACAGGGATGCCCATTAAGTCCGTTTCTTTTTGCACTTTCGCTTGAGCCTCTGGCTCAGACAATACGCATAAATGAAGATATCACCCCAATCACAATATGTGGAACCAGTCATCATATATCTTTGTATGCAGACGATGTCCTTCTTTATTTTAGTAATCCGTTGCAATCCATACCTAACATCTTAACTATCTTTGGCTGCTTCGGCGAGATTTCTGGATATAAGATAAACTGGACAAAGTCGGCACTTCTTCCACTAAATGACGCAATGAGAAACACAGCACTACCCTTAGGTATACCAGTGGTTCAACAATTTAAGTATTTGGGTATTATGGTTGGTGCTTCATTGCAATATATAACTAAGACCAACTATGAGGGTATCCTCTCAAAAATTTCATGTAACTTGGATAATTGGTCATCACTCCCAAATTCTCTTAGATCACGTGTTTCGATTATCAAAATGAATGTACTCCCTCGAATCAATTTTGTGAGTTCTATGCTGCCTTTGCCTCCTCCCTCCCGTTTTTGGGACAGGTTACAGAGCATAATCACTAAATTTGTCTGGAATGGCAAACGGCCACGTCTTAAACTTTCAACAATGCAACGAGATCGATTTGCTGGTGGACTTTCTCTCCCCAATTTTAAGTTGTATCACTGGGCTTTTACACTTCGTCCCCTGTTTACCTGGTATGATGATAAAATTGATGTTTCTTGGCGTTCCTTGGAGGAAAATCTGGTTCTTCCTCTAAAGTTGGATGAAGTTGTATTTGCTAATATCCCTATAAATAAGTGTAAAATCTGGTCCATTAGTGTCTCATGTTCTGTCAGTCTGGAGAGCAGCAGAAAAAGTTTGTGATATACGCTCTAATTGGAATCCTTACTCTCCTATCTTTAATAATTATGGTTTGCTCATTGGTAAGCACCCTATTAAGTTTGGCCAGTGCCGACAGTGGTATGACAAAGGGATTCACTCTTTGGGTGATATAATGGGTGACAAGGGTCTTTACACTTTTGAAGAACTTTCTATACAATTCAATCTCCAGAGCTCCACCTTTTTTTTTTACTTGCAGTTGAGGGCTGCCATGAAGGCTTATGGGGTCCCTTGGATGGCTCCTCTTAGAGACCACACTTTACTGAAAGTATTATGTGAGACCCAGGAACAAGAGGGCTAGTTTCCAAATTGTATGTTTTTTTTCTGGGAAAAATGCATCCTCCTTTGACAATAGACTCTTCCTGGCGGACAGATATTCCGAACCTTCCTCCTAGTTTTGATTGGAACAGTGTCTGGATTATGGTAATGCTTGCTTCTAGAAATCCGGATCATCAACAAATCCATTTTAATTTTATTCATAGGACCTATATGACTCCACGTAAACTGTATTGTATGAAGCTTAAACCTGATCCTAATTGTACACTCTGCCATACAGGGGAAACTGGTACTTTTTATCACATGATTTGGGAATGCCCTGGGGTTTCTAACTTTTGGAATATGGTTAAAGAAAATTTGTCCACTATTCTAAATGTTTGGTCCCTTTGTCCCCATCTGTTTTTATTTTAAATGATCTGTCTGACATCCAATTCAACAAAATTCAGAAGCGTGTGTTTTTAGCTGGTTTGACAGCTGCCAAGAAATTAGTTGCAACGAGATGGAAGCCTCCACATTCTCTTAATAAGCAGTATTGGGTTCTCACATTTATAGATGTGGTATATCTTGAATTGTCCACTGCACGCATTCACGGTGCAAGAGAGGACACCATCAGACTCTGGGCTCTAACTTTGGAGAAGCTCAAAGGTCTACTGATTTGAATTAAGGAGATCTCCCAACCCCAACCCCCCACTCTGGTCTTGTGGCTTTTTTTATTTTTATTTTGTTTGTTTATTGCTTGTTCTCTTTGTTTTTCTTTCTTGATACTTAATTATTACTTTTATTTTTACAGCCATATTTATGGTTCCTTGTTTTGGTTATAATTGCCTTTTCTCTAACTGACGTAGACTTCTTTCGGCACTGTTTTACTGGTTTGAATATCGTTTTTTATGGATATTTTTCTTTTACATAATTTGCAGTACATGTATAATCTAGCGAAGTATATTCTGAAGCAGATATATATCTCAAATATTTGTTTTCTTTATCTGTCGTTCACACTTCAGTGTAACTGATCAGTTTTAATTTTTGTATTATGTTTCTATTATTTTTATAAATTATTATATCTATAATTTTATTTTAGTCTATAATTTCTTAAATGTTATTTGATTTTACTCATTGTTGTAATGGCTGATTGTTTGTCTTCATCATTTTATGTGTAAAGATATCAAAACAGCAATAAAAAATTGATAAAAAAAAACATTAACCCTACTTAAGAATATTTCACATGTATCTTATGTTGTATTTATGTTGGCCTGCTAAATGTTAAATGGATCCAGTCTATGTTCATTAGAGATTATTTGATAATGCAACAATAAACTAGCTAGTAGGCTAATAAGTTAATGTATGTTTTTTTTTATTTATTTTTTTACTTTGCTGAAAAACATGATCAAAACACTCTATTTTAATGACACAATTTCAAATAAGAGGACAAGTGACAAATATCGGTATCGGCCAATAATTGTTTGTTAAAATCGGCATCGGCCCCAAAAAATCATATCTGTGCATCCCTAATAATAACCAATAGTTTCTTAGCACATATTACAGCAAGAGATACAATAGAGTACTACACAGAATCCAATACTCAATAATGAAGATACTAGGAGGTGAAGGGGTTTAACTGTCTGTGCGACAGACTGAGGAACATGAGTTTGAATGCTATAGTTGATTAGAGTAGGTGGACTAACCAATCAACTGAGCGTCAGCTGATATCGGTAAGCGATCAGTGGTCTGCCTGAACTGAACCTGAACTACACTTGAATTCCATTCGATCACTCAAGCTCAAATTTGTTCCTCACACAATCAAAGTGTCATATGACTTCTGAAAGTGCGTGAGTCACATTGAAGTATGTTATTATACTTTTATGATACCATGATGGTGGTTGTTTTAGAGGCGCAATAAAAATCACTGCCCACTCTCAATAAATGAAAACAGTTCCCTTTGTATTTAAGGCAACGGAGAAAATCCTACAGAAAATGACATGAAGGCGAGTAATTGATGACAATTTTCATTTTGATGTGAACTTTCTTTTCAGACTAATAATAGCATGAGTACACAGACAGTCTGAATCATCATATCTGAATTCTTAGTAAATCTGATGTAACAAGTATATCACATGGAAGCTTGCTTCAGCTGCAGGATAAAAAAAGTAACTGCAATTTCTCATCTTTGACTGGGTCAATCCAGCCTTATCTGACGGCGATTTGATTTCGCCCTGCAACTCAGTCTGGAAATCTGTACATTTATTTCTACTGCTTCTGTTACACTTTTGCGGGAACCAATTGGTGGGTTATTGGTGGGTTTAACATGATGACGGATAGAGAAGTGATGGGTCGTTGCCAGTTGAGCACGCCTCTTGTGTTCTGATTGGTTGAAGGACTATCCAATTGCATACAGTCATTTGAACTATGCCCGTTGATCACACCTCTTGTGCAGTAGAAAATACAGAGCAGACTTCCCAGACCAATGTCAATCTTAAATTGAGCTTGGTTTAGTGATAGCCAGACAACTGACTTGTGCAATTGCGAGTCAGAATTGTGAGAATAACAGTTGCCGTTACCTTTTTAACTCTTTATTGCAAGAAATAAAGCCAGAATTGTGGGTTATAAACTTGCAAATAGGAGAACAAATGTCAGAATTGTGAGATTTATGCCTGGTTTCACAGACAAGACTTAAGCCTAGTCCCAGACTAAAATGCATGTTTGAACAACTTATCTTAAAAATGCACACTAGTATTGTTTTTTTCTAAGGCACGTTTATAAAAGTTGACCTAATCCCTAATCCTGGTTTAATCTAAACCCTGTCTGTGAAACCGGGCCATAAAGTTCATATCTCGCAATTTTGACTTTTTTGTCAGAAATAGTAATGTCGCAAAATAAAGTTGCAATTAGGCTACTTTTGAATATTTATTGCAAAAAATATAGTCAGAATTATGAGGGGAAATAAAGATGCAATTATTTTTATTGCAAGAAAAAGAGTCAGATATAGTTCATATCTCGCAATTTGGACTTTTTTTCAGAATTACAAGAAAAAAAGTCTGAATTATGAGGGAAAAAATTGCAATTACTTTTTCATTTTAATTTATTCCGTGGCGGATTCAAGCTTCCATGATATGATGATGAGAGCTGAGAGGCTGTCCTACCTGAACCGTACAGCCAAACACTCCAATCATGAGCATAGCGATGCCCAGATACTCAGACAGGACGTCCCACCAGGGCTTCAGGACCCTGAACTGGGGGTTCTGCTCCGATATAATGTTCCGGAACTCATTCACAGGAATCATCGTCACACCTGCCACAGTCCTGCATGTTAGGAAAATACAATGTCAGAAAAAAATATTATAATACAGGTAAAATAATAAAGTTGAGCATGGGGCTATTCTATGATTTTCATTTTGGGGGGCTCAACCCCTAATGAGGGTATGATAAGAAAAAAAGGCTTTTGTTCAGGGTCAATTCTTGTTAAGATGCTTTAAATGCTTATTAAGATGCATATTACTAAGATATTGGGTTTTTAGTAGTACTTAGTTATAAAGTACACATTAATGCCTTAAACTGCATGACCATTTTCTACATCCTTAATCCCAGGTTTTATCATCACAGAGTTCCCAAATGTGAGGTAGTTAGCGGGATTAGGGGTGAATGCTCACCCCCTGAGAATATTTTGATTTCTTTGATTTACATATGTGCTTTTTAAGATGTTTTAAAGGTAAAAAATTTGATAAAACTATGTCAGTGGGCAGTAGATTTTGTCTCTCATTCACCACATCTCTCTTTTTTTCTTTTTGTTTTATCTTTCCCTGTCTCGTCCCCTCCTAAAGCTGAGCTTTGACTGATAGTCTTTTAATTTTCATCTGTCAGTGAAGAAACTAAACATGGTGTCATAAGATATTTAGATGTTTTATGAATCATTTTCAAAGACACATTAATTTACTGAAGGCTACGAGGGAAGCTAGATCAATTCACAAAGTTATGTACATATTCATTATTAATCTATGCCTAATACAGAGCCTTGGGCAGGGCTGTTTAATTGCATAGGTCACAATTTTTGATTTCTCTGATCTGTGCATTTCAAGACGTTTAAGGCAAAAAAGCATAATAAATAGCTTTGAAACCATGTCATTGGGCAGTAGATTACTTCTCAATACTGCTCTCTCCTCATCTCCATCACTCATTCTTTTCCTCTCAGTCTCCGTATCTCTTCCCCTCCTAAAACTGAGCTTTTTATTTACTGAAGGCTGCTAACTTACTTGAATTGTAATTATTTACAGTACACAATCATTATTAACCTTATGCCTAATTTGATGAAAACGGCTTCGTTTATGTTTCTTGTACACTAACGTTACTCATTATTACGTTACATGAATCACATTACATAGGCCTACTTTCAATTAAAAATGACAATTTTATTAGTTTGCCTGATTATTTTTGTCTTTCGTTCAACATTTCTGACCTAAAGCAGCTTTCAAATATGAAATGTTTAGTTTACTACTTACATGTTCGCACATGACCGTTAAATCGAACATAAAGCCCGCCTACTTTGATTTGATTGGTCATCTGAAATATTTGACATTGATGAGCGGTGACCGACCAATGAGGCTCAGAGGAACGCACACACCTTGTCCTCTGCTTTTGACGCGCTCGGCGGATTACGCAGACGGGCCTGCCGCCGGTTGTATATGTTTTAAAGGGGACTGAACTGAAGCGACCACGAATTAGTGTTTGCAGCCTGCTAGTTATGAATTATCGTGTATTAGTAATTATTTCCAACAGCAGATGGCGCTGCGAGCTAAGCTGACTTGGTCGCGCGCACCAAAGAACCTGGACCAAAGCAGAGTCATTATCGTCAAATATAAAAAGAAACATTGTTATTGGTTTCAGGGTAGTAATACTAAATATTCATGTTAAATGAAAGAACAACTATAAAAGAGAAGTATTGAGAAGTATGTGCTTTATAACAGGATCTCAACACGGTGCATGACCGTTTTGCACAATTTTAAACGTCCCCAAAAGTTCCATAGTCTCTCTCTCTCTCTCTCTCTCTCTCTCTCTCTCTCTCTCTCTCTCTCTCTCTCTCTCTCTCTCTCTCTCTCTCTCTCTCTCTCTCTCTCTCTCTCTCTCTCTCTCTCTCTCTCTCTCTCTCTCTCTCTCTCTCTCTCTCTCTCTCTCTCTCTCTCTCACACACACACACACACACACACACACACACACCTTAACTATATCACGTGGTGAAGGTAAACTTAAATATGAAAACAAAAATGTAGACATGCAACAATTACATTAGCAGACATGCTTAAAATGCAAAATATTAAACCTAATTATAGTAGTCAAACATAAAACTTTTGAAAAGTTGAAAAAGTTGTAAATGCTGTATACATTATAAACAGTGTGTGAAAATGAAAGTAGCCTATTACATACAATTATAAAATGTTAAAAAATATTTGTATTTATATCTTATTTATTTATTATAATGTGTTTTTGTAAAGACCTTTTATATATAATATATATATATATATATATATATATATATATATATATATATATATATATATATATATATATATATATATATATATATATATTAATAACATTTTAACTGCTTGCTATTTACAATGGTTACTATTAACTGTTTTTTTATTAAAACTAGACCAAAAATCCTAATAACCAAACTAAATGAGAATAATTATTAATGTTAATAATAGTTTAATACAGAATCCCCATAAAACATGTATTGTCCCCGTTTATTTTTATTTATTAATAGATAATAACAAATGATATTTCAGTGATATTTTGACCTCTCAAAGAGGAAATGTCCCCGGTGTCCATTTCAGAAATCTGGTCACCTTACCGTGCAGTTGCGCAAACCTGATCAGTCACGTGTAATAAACGTTTACACTTGTATTATTAATCTTTGCTACTGAATGAAGTACCATTTTCAACACTTCTCTAATAGTTTCTGTCTGTCAGTTTCGTTTACAAGTTTGGAAATGAAAACGAAATGCAGTTGTAACTGCGAGAGAAGCACAGCTCACCTGCGCCTCTGAAGCGACCCGCGTCAGTGTCTCGAGCGTGTTTCCATCTCTAGGGGGTTACACCTGAAAGCAGACTCTGCCCTCCACTCAATGACTTTCAGCAGCAGCACAAGTTTCCCTTCGGACGGTTTGAGGGCGGCCTCGTTCAAGCGCCTCCCAGAACAAGTTTCATCATGAGAACCAAATGAGTCAGAGACGAGGCAGCCTGTCAACAGCAACAGTCATTACAAACAGCCCTACAATAGATTCATATTCGACAATCATATTTCATTGTCACTTGTTTTGCCTGACTGACATTCCGTTGTGAAATGTCCACCGCGTGCGCGAACCGTCAGTTTTGGCGGCAAATAGTGAAATATCAACCGACACGCGAGGACATTAAATCGGCCAAATCATGTTTACTTTTTAATCTGAGGATGTGAAGTTTCTGAGAATTAACTTTATAAGACCCATGAAAACTAAATCTTTAGATTTTTCTTCTTCTTCGTGTCATTACACTGTTTAGAGCAGTGGTGCTCAACCTTTTTTCAGTGATGTAAATTAAAGTTACGTTACCCCCTGTGAAATATTTTTTCAAGTACCCCCTAACCAGCGCAAAGCATTTTTGATTCAACAACAACAACAACAACAACAACAACAAAAAGACATAAAACAGAGCAATGTGCCATCAGTGTATGATTTATTAAACGTTGGAATAGATAAACACATACAAAATTCAAAAATTTGAAAAACAACAACTATTTCGAAAATTTGAAATGATGATAAACCAAATATTTCTCATCACTAAAATGTGATTCAAACTAATGCAGTGACCCTATAACCATATAAAACTATAAAATGAACCATTTAAAACTCATAAATGTGCAAAACACTGCTCCTTTGTAGTGCTGTCTCTTAAACTATTTGGAAATAAAGATATAGGCCTAACTAAAAAAATAATAATTAAAACAAAAATTAACTTAATTATAAATAAAGATTTGTGCACATACAAAAAATTATCAACATAAAGTGTCCTCTTTTGGGATCATAGTAAAGATCTGTTCTCAAAAAGAAATCATTAACTTAATTTTAAATAAAAACAGAAATTGCTAAAATAAAAACTATATATCTTAAAATATATTTTTAAGAATCAAAAAGAAGACCGACATCTTAACATTACAAACTATCAACACTGAATAGTGCATTGTTGCATTGAACTGCATGAGTATTTTTGCACTTAGTGAGACATTTTATGTAATATTTATTAAATTATTATTTTTTACAGGATTTTTGCATGGATGGCTGCTATAGTACTTTTTAAATATATGTATTTTGAAATCTCATGTACCCCCTGGAGTGCCTTCACATACCCCCATTTGAGAACCACTGGTTTAGAGCATTAGAAACAAATGGATTTTTTTTTTGAAAATTTTTATTTTATTAATATGTTATGCTATGTCGTTTTAAGTGGACACTCAGTTGTTTAAAAATAAAATTATATGAAATGATAGGCAAAACAATAGGATTTTTCCCCTTCACTAATCAATTTGCAGGATTTTTTTAACCAACTAACTTTAACTTTGTTGATGATTCTCAACGATGTTGTGAAAGATATAACTGAATTAATTGGTATATCATTTTACTTTATGCAATATGTGGGTAAAATGACCATACATGGGTTTTCCCATTCAAAGCAATGTATCGATACACTGTCTCTAATCTGCATATTAATGTGTTATTGGAGCAAAATTTAATGGGGAAAAAAAAAGTTTAATAATTGGAGTAATAGTTGGCAACATGTTCATAATAATAGGCCTAGCTTATATTTTATAGGAACATTGATATGCAATTTCTTTCCCTAGTCACTTGTTGTGTCTCCCAGAATCCCTGATAAACATGCTTTAAGTCCCGGTGTCCTCTGAGGACATGAAATAAATGTAACAGAAAGTCATATTTGATTAGAAACCCCATTACATTTTCCTGAGATGTTGATTTATAACAAACTATTTGAAAATGAGTCCGATTTTAATGATTACAAAATATTATATTTCCATAAAGAGTGTTAAATGTGATCTTTCAGTCATTTTTAAGACCAATGAGAAGTCCTGGTGAAACATCGAAATAAATGATATCTCCGAAAAGCCCTGAATGTGCTCTTTACAGGACACCAGGACATAAATCTGTGACACGAGACAGAGAAATTCACTCAAATATAATATCCTCGTACGAGGAGAGGTTAAAACCGATAGCCTATATCTCAGAGCGTCTTCTCCACTTAAAACATTGTAATTTAAATCGTTAAATGATGTCTGGACATGAAAGGGAATCCCTCATTTGTTTTGATTTAAAGCGTTAATGTTTTACCAAATGCTGCGCGTGCGTCGCGTTTGAGCGTCATTCGGTGTTTTGTCGCCACCGCGCGACTGAAACAAATCAAGACAAATACTGCAAGAAAACATACGCTTTTAATATACAATGTTTTTTTTTTTACAAGGTATTCGATGCTGTACAATTTACAAAGCAGACTTTAAATAATCCTTTATATTTAATTGAATGATTTAAAAGAAGAAGAAAAAAAAACATCCCTTTTTAAAACAAAAAGCGTAATTTGTAAAAATGAGCCCCGGTTCAGTCCATTGAGAAAGAACAAGAGCCAACATAAACCAAAAGCAAAGGGACAATATTTCAAAATAAATACAAGAAGAAGAAGAGAAACAGACTTCATGCAATATACCAATGTACAAAATCCCTGGAAAAGCAGCTTAAATTGGTTTTTACAAATACATTGTTTCATCAGCCTGTGAAAATCATCTTTCATTTGAGCAAAAACAACATCAGCATCTAATGCCTTTCTAGGCTGGAATACAGTTAGATAAATCTGGAAACGTTTCACATCTCATTTCATTAGTAAAATCTTGTATGTGTGTACATCTGCAAAAGCTCTGCTTCGAACAAACTCTTCACCATCAGCTCCGAGAGCGATGGATATTTCGACATGAAAAAGAAATACAAAATCATCCAAACAGCTTAAAAACTGATTTTCAACTGAAGTGTCAGTTAGGTCAGGGTTTGCTTTGGCCATCTCCGTTCACACAGCTCGAGCGGTTCGAGCCCTCAGACATACTGATGCGGCGGGTCATGGCACTTTATTCGGCTCAGGAAGGAGGTAGACATCCACACGACTGAATGTTTTTACAACATCCTGTATAGAAGTGGCTGCTGCACGATTAACCTTCACTCGGATCGACTCTGCAAGTCAAGACTAGTAATACAAAACAAAACAGGCAGGAGTCTCGAAGTGCGTGACGTTCAGAGATCTCCTGGTGCACTGAAGTTCTCCGTTTCCTGTGCGCTAATGACAGTGGCTGGGAGAGAGAGACAGATCTTTAATGAGCAGGGACAGACGGAGACGGCGCTAGTGTTTCTGACACGGGCTAAGGCCCTTTTGGCACGGCTCCATGGTGACGGCCACTCCGACCCCGCTACGGCCAGACGTCATGTTGGTGACCTCAGTCCATGTGTCTGTTTCTGGATCAAAACACTCCACGCTGTCCAGGAACGTGTTCCCATCATACCCACCTACAGACAGACAGATGGTTACATCCAGCTGACAAATCAATGTCTCTGAAAACTTCAATAATCATCACTAGATCAGCCAAACCTCTTAGCATTTTTAGTCCTTCTCCACGTAAAAAATACTGTTAGGGCTTTTTTACTAATAGCTTGAGCCAAGACAAACCGTCTTCTGGTGTTAAAAACTCTTGTCAAGATTCACTAAAGACACGCAGTGGAAAATAAGCGTGGACAGGGTTATTTTTGCAGATGAGCAACTTGTTGCATATACATTTGTATGAGTTTCCCTTTCAGATGCAATTTTACCCTCTGGGGTACTTCGGTCAAAAACGACCCAAAGCATTTAAAAAACGTAGCTTCATCAGAATGGTCTGAAAATTGGTGACTTTATTGGTACTTGGTATATGAACACCCAAAAAAAATGGGGACAGGATTTGAAAAGTCTAAGTGGTCGTAAAAAGAATAGTCACACTCAGGACCTTCAGATCAAAAATGACTGCCATAGGAAATTAATGGGAAATTGGCAAAAATTTGAGTTTTTTTGTGCATACAATCTACAAATCAGCCAGGGCTGAAAAAAAGGACTCAACAGTGAAGGGGTGAATCTCTAAAACATTAAGAGTGCAAAACAGACAAAAAAACTCACACACACACACACACACACACAAAAACACAATTAGCTTTTGGAATGGCATGCGTTAATTTGTGTGTGTGTGAGAGTTTTTTTGTCTGTTTTGCACTCTTGATGTTTTAGAGATTCACCCCTTCACTGTTGAGTCCTTTTTTTCTGCATCCTGGCTGATTTGTAGATCGTATTCACACAAAAAAAAAACAATTTCCCATTCATTTCCTATGGGGGTAATTTTTGACCCGAAGGTCCTTTGTGGGACCTATTTTTTTTTTTTACGACCACTTAGACTTTTCAAATCCTGTCCCCAATTTTTTGGGGTGTTCATATACCAAGTAGCAATAAAGTCACCAAGTTTCGGACCATTCTGATGAAGCTACTTTTTTTTTTTTATAAAACGCACGATCCACTATAGTGGTAAAAATGTGCTTTTGTGTGACAATGCTCAATGTGTCCACCGGATGGTACCAATCTCATTAAAAAAATAGCTTTTATGAGGCCTAAGCTCGACTCTAAAATGAAATACAGCTTTAATAAAAATTTTAAAAAAAATTATATATATTTTTTTATATTATATTCATTGGGAAAAAATGGGTCATAATTATTGCATAAATATTAATTATAAATCATAAAATTATCTCAACACCAAAAAAGAAAAGAAAAAATATTATTGAACAAAAATATATTTCATTGATTTTACTCAAATCTTTTTTTTTATCTTAATCCCACCCTCCGGGTCATTTTTGACCCGAAGGTCCTGAGTGTGACCCATAAAAAAGAACCCCAGAGGGTTAATATGAGGAGAGTATTTAAATGAATCACGCAAGGTCATTTACTAAGGTTTGCACTCGTCAATTTACTGGTGTTTTCGGCATTATTTACCGCCCAGGAAAGGCATGTCTTAAACCAGATACTAATTTGGTAGATTGTGTTGGTCATTATGGAAATGATCCGGCTGTGTGTGTTCTTTAATTTGCATGTCGTCAGTAGATCACACGCAGAACTGTCGTATCCCGACCGCACTCTCATGCGTTTTTGCCGCTTAGTAAATCTGGCCCATAATGTGTTCCAGGTTAAGCGTAACATGCAACTCAACAAAGACTGTTTTAGGCGATATTGCAATAAACTTTAAATTCATGTAAACACAATATTTGGATTAAATCGATGTGATTTTACAGGCATAACTTTTAAATTAATTTGACAAAAAATAGCTTAAATGATTAAAACAAGAGCAAATATCTGGCCATGGATTTTATATATCAACTTAATTCTAGTAATTAAAAGAATGTTCATACCCAATGACAGATAATTGTTCTTGTTTTAAGCACAACTCACTTAATTTTGATCAATTTCTCAGAAAACAAGACTTCCTTTCTTTTTTTTGCATGTCAAGTATAATTTAAGGATGTTTTGAATTTTTTACTGGAAAACAAAAATCCTGAGGAAGAACATTATTTTTTGCAGTGCATGCAATTCAATTTAGGGCCCTATGAAATCTGTTTTGTTTTATAGTTTATTCTGTTTACATTTTTCTGGACTCTGCTTTAATGGTTAAACTGATTTTCGTTCATCTTCAGAACACAAAGATATTTTTAATGAAATCGGAAAGATTTCTGTCCCTCCATTGACAGTCTAAGCAACTACCATTCATAAAGAGATCATAAAACTAATCCATACGAATCAAGCGGTTTATTCCAGATTTTCTGTAGAGACTCGATGGCTTTATATGATGAAGGAAAGTCTTAAGGGTTTGGAACGACATTAGGGCGAGTAAACGATGACAGATTTTCATTTGAGTGAACTGTCCCTTTAAGGTACTGACCTACTTTTGATTTATTCATCCAAAATTTGACAAATTCTGCATTATACAGTAATTTCCATTTTTATGAATGGATTCTGCAATTCCGTCCACATTTTCTGCATCGCATAACACGAGTCACGCATTCTGACTCGCACATAACTTAGTTCAAGTTCACTTGTACATTCGCATTAGTTTGTGCAGATGAAATGTGTAATATTGCATTTATTTTGTATATATGTGATCAGTTTCATTTAGGATGTGTTTCTTCTAGCTAAATAAAACGCACTAGCATAGGGCTTCAGTGTACCGGTTTTCATTCAGCGCTTCAGCTCGCACAGCTCTAACAGCAATACATAATAACTATGATTGGGACGGTCATATTGCATGACATTAATGAGAACACTATTTTTTATAAATGGTTGTGAATTCATTGGGTTTAGGTGCCGTGTTCAGAGCGTTGTTCCTGAGCGCGTGCACACATTCTGCGTTACAGATCTGAGGCGGCGTTGGTGACATGCTGTATTAGAGGTTATACTATTTCAATTTGAAATAAGTAATTTAATTAAATGATCAAACACATCGACTAATTTTACAATCCTATAGTCCTTTGTTTAGATTAAAAACCCTTTTCATTGTTTTGGTGAGGAACATGGTGTTTTGAGCAGCATTTGCACACCCTGTCATGCTGTCGGCTAGAAGCCACTGCCGTAGACGCATATTGCAGTGTTAAGGTTAACGATTAATCGATTAATTGATCGTTAATTTAAACGACGATCGATCATGGGTTTTTATGGAAATTGACATCCCTAATTGTGATATATCAAGTTTTACAAATATCGTAATTGTGCTCATATTGCCTGTGCCTATCTGAAGTGATCTTTCTGGCTTTGGCAGTGTTTCGTGCACTGATGAATCGCTCACAATAAGACTGGAAACATGTCTTTTGCTTCTAAATATGCATGTAAGTTCAGTGAGCTCGTACCCAGCACATAAATGCGTCCGTGGTGCGCCGTCACTCCTAGCGCGCTGCGTCTGTGTCTCATGGATGATGTGAAACTCCAGCTGTCCGTTTCCACATCATATCGCTCGACCGTGTTCAGCTGATTCGTGCCGTCGTATCCGCCCATCACGTAGATGTAGTTCCCCAGCGCACACACACCTGAACACAGATCACATCACACATCCCTTATCACATGGACCAATCAAAGAAAATATGTTTTTGTTCACTACAACATCCAGTTTGAACAACCATAAACAGGATTAATGATCTGAGTCTCACTAATGTTTAACACCATGACGTCAGCAAAACCAAGAAAGTTCTTCAGAAATTTAAGGAAGAGTCCAGTGAGAACACCTGGACGAACAGTTCAGATTAAAAAAAGAAAAGAAAAAAGTGTATTCACTTTCACGCTGTTCCAAACACGCATGCTCTTCTGCAGTGACCAAACTCTCTCAACTCCAAAGAGAACAAATAAGCATGATCAAATGGTCATATAAGAATAAAACGGTCATCCATTTGACTCGTGCACTATATTCCGTCTCATCTGATGATCTGTGTGAGAAACAAACTGAAACTGGCAAGTCATTTGGACGACTGTTATGATGCTTATTGTCATGTTTGGAGCTTGAAGGCTTAGTTCACCCCCCCAAAAAAATCTGTCATGAATCACTCACCCTCATGTTGTTCTAAACCTATAAGACTTTTGTTCATCTTCAGAACAAAAATTAAGGATTTTCTAATAAAATCTTAACAACGATTTATGTCCCTCCATTGAAAGTCTGTTCACCCAAAACTCTTCAAAAAGTTGATAGAAAGAAATGAGATGTTAAAATAAATCTGAAGGGATGGATTTAATCCAAGTCTTCACGATCGCTTTATAGAATGAACAGATTTCATTTAGGTCTTTATTCACATATACTCTCACCTAAAGGATTATTAGGAACACCATAATAATACTGTGTTTGACCCCCTTTCGCCTTCAGAACTTCCTTAATTCTATGTGGCATTGATTCAACAAGGTGCTGAAATTGATAGGATAGCATCTTGCAGTTGATGGAGATTTGTGGGATGCACATCCAGGGCATGAAGCTCCCGTTCCACCACATCCCAAAGATGCTCTATTGGGTTGAGATCTGGTGACTGTGGGGGCCATTTTAGTACAGTGAACTCATTGTCATGTTCAAGAAACCAATTTGAAATGATTCGAGCTTTGTGACATGGTGCATTATCCTGCTGGAAGTAGCCATCAGAGGATGGGTACATGGTGGTCAGAAAGGGATGGACATGGTCAGAAACAATGCTCAGGTCGGCCGTGGCATTTAAACCATGCCCAATTGGCACTAAGGGGCCTAAAGTGTGCCAAGAAAACATCCCCCACACCATTACACCACCGCCACCAGCCTGCACAGTGGTAACAAGGCAGGATCCATATTCTCATTCTGTTTACGCCAAATTCTCACTCTACCATCTGAATGTCTCAACAGAAATCGAGACTCATCAGACCAGGCAACATTTTTCAGTCTTCAACTGTCCAATTTTGGTGAGCTTGTGCAAATTGTAGCCTTTTTCCTATTTGTAGTGGAGATGAGTGGTACCCGGTGGGGTCTTCTGCTGTTGTAGTCCATCCGCCTCAAGGTTGTGCGTGTTGTGGCTTCACAAATGTTTTGCTGCATACCTCGGTTATAAAGAGTGGTTATTTCAGTCAAAGTTGCTCTTCTATCAGCTTGAATCAGTCGGCCCATTCTCCTCTGACCTTTAGCATCAACAAGGCATTTTCGCCCACAGGACTGCCGCATACTGGCTTTTATCCCCTTTTCACACCATTCTTTGTAAACCCTAGAAATGGTTGTGCGTGAAAATCCCAGTAACTGTTGTTAATTGTGAAATACTCAGACCGGCCCGTCTGGCACCAACAACCATGCAAAGCTCAAAATTGCTTAAATCACCTTTCTTTCCCATTCTGACATTCAGTTTGGAGTTCAGGAGATTGTCTTGACCAGGACCACACACCCAAAATGCATTGAAGCAGCTGCCATGTGATTGGTTGATTAGATAATTGCATTAATGAGAAGTTGAACAGGTGTTCCTAATAATCCTTTAGGTGAGTGTACACAACAGAAGCTCAACCGTACTTGCTTGATGTGTGAGAACAAACCTCATTGCTCTTGCGGATGCTCAAACGTAACACATGACACGTTAGAATGAACCGCATTGGTTCGTCCTTTTGCGCTACATGGAAGAATGAACAGGTTTGGAACGACTTGAGGGAAAGTAATGATGGCAATTATGATTTTTTTTTTTTGTCGCAGTGCACAGAAACATCTGGAGATTTATGCAAATGAAAAGCTTGGGCCGCTGCGATCAGAGTGTGAACACATGTCTTTGATTGTGAGATCTCACCGGCGCCACTGCGGACTGTGTTCATGGACGCCACACTCCTCCATTCGTCTTTCTCAGGGTTGTAGCATTCGGTCGAGCTCAGCCGATGCGTCCCATCGAAGCCGCCCACTGCGTACAGCAGACGGTTGATCACGGCCACACCTACACCGATACGCCGCGTCAGCATGGGCGCCACAAGCTGCCAGCAGTCTCGCTCTGGATCATATCTGAAACACAACATGAACAAACATGCATTTATACTGACTAGTGCTGGGCTAAAATATAAATTTCTCAATTATATTTGATTTGTATTTTGTTTAACCGATATCGATTCTTAAATCCCAAGAATCTGTCTTTAAGTCTATGCTATTTTCAGTTAATTGATGCGTAAACAACTTTGTAGAGCACCTCCCAGCCAACAATCTTTACTTTTGACATGAAACAAAGTCTCAGCTTTCAAATTTAGTCAATTTTATTTTGAATTTCAAACAATAAATGTGGTTCTGTTTGATGACGGCTTGTGAACCGATCATCTCTTCCTCTTTACTACTAGTTACACCACCAAATAAACATGAACGAACATCAGGAGGAATGTTGAAAGATACAGAACACTATACTGAAATAAACCATGTCTCGTGTAATTGCTCAATCAGTGTATCAACATCAATAAAACAGCTGGAGAACCATGTCATCTAACATCACATTTACCTCATTTAAAGACCATACTGTTAGACAGCTAGAAAAATCAACTCTAGAGAGAAGCATTTTGATAAATGCATGCATTATAATATTAATATTTAAATAAATCAGTTATGAAAACATGTTATGACAGCCACCATTTCAATCTTTACATTTTAAAAAATGAGTAGAAACATAACAGTCATTAAAGTTATTTTAATGTTAATATTATAAAAACTCCTTATGAGTCATTTAATTATTTGAACCAGTAATATTTTAGTAATGTAACGACTGACAGGGTTCCTTGTATAGTTTACAGCATTTCCTTGAGAAATTTGACGTACTGTATTTGATATACATCCAAATGAATCGATCTAAGTGACATTATTTATCACTGCATGTCACTAGAGCTCAATAAAGATCATAACAACGAGTATTTGTTATTTTTTGAGCTGCGGCTATTTATGTCTGTGGATCAGTCAATCAGATCAAATCTTGAGGAAGTAAAACACAACAGACCTGTAACTAATTTACCTAAGACACACCTGACAGACATAACTCCAGTGACTCACTCCAAGGTTCACACTGTTTAAATATCTATTAATAGCTGGTTCCGCTTCCTTTAACTCACAGAATAATGTCTGTCATCTGTTATTCATCACTAATCCCCATAAACATCACAAAGGAAGTGTCATAACAGGCCATTGTTATGTGGATGCAAAAGGTTTTAGGTGTTTTCTTCTTGACGTGAGTGATCTGTGACTTCATCCTGTAGTGGAATGTAGATGGCAAGATGAAGAAGCTGATTTTAACATTTATATTTAGTCTTTTCCCTCCAAAATGTTTGTTTTTGGCAGTGAGAAAACTGATTTGTTGTCTACAATATGGAATGAAATCTGTGAACCAGATAGTGTGAACAGGGATTAAGTGTGTACACTTAATGCCCAGATATACTTGGCAAAGTTCTTTACCGTTCATTGCTTAGGAGAAAAAAAAAGTTTGAGATTCCTTTGCAAAGACACATTGTTAGAGATCATCCCGATGTCGCCCAAGCTGCTGCTGAGAGCGACGTCAGAGACTTAAGATATACAAAGACAGTGCTCTCGCATTATATATGAATGGGATAAAGTGCAACATGCAATATGGAGGAATAAGTGCTAACTTCTGAATAAAAGAGCCAATCAGCGATTAGAAATGCTTAAAGGGGTACTTCAGCACTGGGAAGATGAATCTGTGTTTAAACTGGGTCATTTATGTAGTAGAAATGTTAAATTATTTTTTAATTTGTTGCCTTCTAGATTGAGAAAACACAGAAAATGTATTTTTGTCTCATGGGGATGAAAGACAACAATTCCCAGAATGCACTGCTTTGCTGCCCTCCGAGGCCACTCTGGCTACTGGATCACTTGCCTACCGTGTTCATTTTCATAAAATCAGTTCAGTTAGAGACACTACAATTAAAAACTGAACGTGTCTGTTCGATATAATGTGAGTGAGCCGATTGAGTGTCACGGCACAAACGCAGCAGGATCAGATTTGCAGAGTGCGATGTTGAAAACGTGGAACTAGCGCCTCCTGCTGGCTGTAGTCTTTAGCCTCTGGCCAAAAAAATCCTCAGATGATGCAAAATGACGATATGTGTCATCGGAGGAATTTTTCTAGAAATAAAATACATAATTATCTCGTCTCAGAGTCATATGAGGGGGGAAAGTTCGAAAAATTCGAATATACTCCTGGGTTTCTACTGATACTAAGCTTAATGCTAATCGCTGAAGAAACCCTTTAAGACTGCACATGTGTATTGGCTCGTCCAGCCTGAAATATACGTTTTTTTTATAAACGTTATTTGCGCCTAATGGCTCGTTTCCACCAAGCAGTGCGGTACGGTTCAGTACAGTATGATTAGACAGCTTGTGTTTCCACTGAAAGGTGGATTCTGAAATCCACTGCCGCTTCAACATACCTGTAAATATCCTAATTAAATTCATAATAAAAGCCTTAATTAATATTTATCCTCCTATTATTATGATGATTTCAAACGATTCATTCCAGTTATGATTTTACTTAATCAACAGAACCACTGGTTCTTCCTTAATGATTTCTAAAGTCTCTGAGTGGCGACTGAGGGTCTAGGGATGTGTGATGTGTCACTAAACACTTGATAGCTACATGTTGTTGTATGTTTGGATTTTGGCGGTATCACACACCCCCAACATGCTGGGAGTGCAGTAACAGTGTTTGCTCACTAGCTCAGCTTCCAGAGATTAATTATGTATTTGTCTTTCATTTTTATTATATTTTATTCTTTTTTATTTCCTTTTACTGAAACACTAAATAATCAAGATGCAAATTGTCTGTAGCTCTCACTGAGCGAAAGCACATGCTATCAGTATGTTTTGGGAACATTTTGGATTGGAGCTTTATCAGCTCCAACCTTGGAGAGACTGTGTATCTGTGTATGTGTGCAATATTCTGTGTTACAGATCAGTATTGGAGGCAGACTACAGACATCCCAAGAGATGGGTGGACTTGTTGTTTTCTGACAAGCTGGGACCTGTTCAGGTGAAAGCGTCAACAGGTGTTGTGCATGGACACGTGCATCTGATTAACTGACCATGGGAAATTACCATAACTGTGCATTTTTTCTAAGCCAATCAGAATGATCCACTTTGCAATAATGACGTGGTAAGACATTGAAAACAGTACAACTGTTGGGACAATTTTATGTACGGAAGGACGACCACTGGTAGAGAGAGGAAGCGCGGCCTACAAACTCCTTGTGAGACTTGAAGCTGGCTTCGGCTGATGAAACTGCAAACTATTCTTCAGTAAATTTTATCTTAATTAATTGCACTCCTGACTCTTGGTCTTCATTCTTCACTACTGGTCTCTGGGTCTAAACTGTTAACCCCTAACACCACTGCCAACAGTACCCTTATGATAGGTGTGGTGTAGCGATCAACGTCATTCTCGTGGGAAGAAGAATGCGACACAGTAAACGACAATGGATGACATACAGCAGATCTTGTTCTTGCTTATAGGTTGTCACAAAAAGAAGACAAGCTTTCTTTGAGCCAAGGCTGCAGTCTGCAGCCTTGGCTCAAATGGCACAAAGCAATGGGAAAAACACAAAATGCATGCGCAAGTGATGCATTCTCTGTCAACAAATCAATGTTCTGCTGTGAGTCTAGCTCTACCCTTTAGTACCGAGCTACTGTGCTAGGTACCCTAATGGAAGGCTGCCAAAAAAGTGGTACGGGACGGTTCAGAATTAGGGTATCATTACAACTTCTGACAATGGAAATGGCAAAAAATCTGTACCATACTGAACTGTACTGAACCGTACCGCCTGGTGGAAACAAGCCATTAGAAAAAAAAGTTTATGGGACAGTCATGTCAGATTTTGTTAAAATATTTAATTTAAATGTGAGTATTCCCTATTAAACTAGACAGTAACTGGTCCAAGATGCCCAAAATAGCTGTCCAAAGGCACTGGTCGGTGAGTGAACAGACTTTCCTTTTATGGGACTTAGGCGATGTTTAGATGAATATGTAAATGTGCTATGGGCTTTCCTCTCAATAACAAAATAAGCATACAACAGCTGTGAGAAAACTGCAGTTAAGAAAGCATCAGATTATGTTTTTAATTTCTTTACCTAAAGAATCCTGCACTGTTTTCCCTTTACTTAGATTTCCCTAAAAGCAATGGCACAAAACTTAATGTTCATTTTAGAGGTCCTTTATGTTATAATGGAGAAGTGTAAAAATATTTTCAGTTCATTATGAAACTAGCGGGTCAAATTAGTGAAACACCCAAGTCTAGGTAATTAATAGGAAACACTGCATGATTACTGGAAAAAGTGAGCTGCTGGAAAGGGATGTTGGTTTAGTGTGGAAGAGATAAAAGATAAAACACAAATATCAACAACACAAGTCCAAGAAGATAAGCACCGTGCACCCCATCTCACCTCTCCACACTGTTGTGATGGACGCATCCGTGAGAACCACCCACTGCGTAAATCATGCCGTCTATGACGCCCACACCGATGCGGTTGCGCGGGACGCTCATGGGCGCGCAGGGCAGCCAGCAGTTATTCATCGGGTTGTAGCAGTCCAGCGTGTTGGAGTCCATGTTGCCGTCCGGAGCGTTATTCCTCCCGCCCACCGCGTACAGCAGACCGCTGATAACACACGCCGCCAGCCCACTGCGAGGCACCTGCAGATCGGCCAGTCGCAGCCACGCGCCAGTGCAGGTGTTAAACGCCTCCAGGTAGCTCAGCGACTGCCGGAAATATCCGCCGGCTGTGTAGATGAGCTGCGGGACTTTGGGCGTCCGGCAGGGAATTACTTTGGTGGGCTTGTGCAGCGTGAGATCCTGGAAGATCTGGGACAGGTAATCTTTACTCTGAGCGTCCCACTCGAAGTGCTCAAGCTGCCGCTGCAGGAAATTGGGTGTGAGAGAGTGGCAGCGGACGGCCTGCAGTAGCGCCTGCACGTAGGGTCGGCGGTTCTCACGGTCGTACTGAACCCACTCCACGCATGCGTGAAACACTTCGGACTCGCATCGCACGTTTAGCTCATCGCGGCTGATCAGCGTCACCAGCTGACAGTGGGTAAGGTTGAAGAACTCCTCCTGTGTAGCCACCTGAGAAAGACACATGCAGTTTTATCTCATTGCATCTGCCCTTAAGGGCCATTCACACAAAGGACGATGGCTATAACGATAACAATAAAGATATAGTTCTATAATAGCACAGCGAAACAAAATGTTGGAATTATTGTTCAGAATAATTTAACCTCACTAATTAAATTATTTTTTTTACAGCTGATGCATGATAAAAAAATATTGACAGCCAATCAGAATACATCCTGCTTTTCAAGCATTTAAAGTTGGAGACGACAAAACAGCAGCATGCTTAGAACAATCAGAGCGATGTTGTCTTGTGATGGTCACTGGTGTGAACGCTAATATAGTTGTTATAGTTAGTCATTCTCAAAAGTTTACATACCCCTTGCAGAACTTATTTTTAACAAAATAAGAGGGATCATACAACATTTTTTTTTTTTTAGTTCTGTCCTGAATACGATATTTTACATAAAGCCCACAAGACAACAAAAATAGCTCAATTGATTAAAATGACTCGTTCAAAAGTTGATGTACCCTTGATTCTCAGTACTGTGTGTCGTTCTCTGGATGATCCACGGCTGTGTGTGTTTTGTGGGTTGTTTTTTAAACTGCCCAAAGTTCCCCAGAAAAATCCTTCAGCTCCTGCAAATTCTTTAGTTTTCCAGCATCTTTTGTATATTTGTACCATTTCCAGCAGTGATTGATTTTGAGATCCATCTCTTCACAATGAGGACAAGCCATGGCTCTTAATGCGTAATGTTTCCCTCTGGAGCATCAGTGAATTTTTGAACCATTTTTAATAGTCCTTCAGTCGTCCTCAGTGTGAAAAGATGGATCTGCTGGAAGTGGTTCAAATATGCAAAAGATGCTAGAAAACTGAAGAATTTGCAGGACCTGAAGGATTTTTCTGGGGAACCTTGGTCAGTTTAACTGCTCAGGACAAACAAGAGATTCAAGAACAACCATCACAAAAAACAAAAACAGCCGTGGAGCATCAAGAGAAACAACACTCAGTATTAAGAACCAAGGGTATGTAAACTTTTTAACAGGGTCAAACTTTTGAGCACGACTGTATCTTTCTTGGTGTGAACAGGCCTTTAAAGAGCCAATTCACTTACATAACATGAGTGTGAGTGAATGGTGACAATGTTCACTAAAGGGTGAACACAATGTTGAGGAATCAAGTTCTATTTGATAATTTGAGATAACAGTTCATTGTACTATGAATCATCCTGTGAGAACTCAAAACTTCCTCTTCCCAAAACAAGCATTTACCAAAACTAAACTGCAGAAATGGCTTGTTCCAACAAATAGAACTTAATGAAAAAATTAACATGACCATCCACATTAACACACCAGAGATCAGAAACTTGGTCCGTCAGTCATGGTGAGGTTATGAGGAGGAAACAGGACAGATGCTGTTGTTCCTGAACAGCAGAAGAACATACGAGAAGTCTCAATATGAAAAAGCATGTGAAAGCTTGAGCGGTTCCTGTCCAAACTAGACTGAACATGTGAAGAGGCCAGCCAAACATTACAGAGGTCAATAACGGGTACATACAGAAATTTTAAAGGAACTTCAGCTAAATTTTAAATGAGTTAAATTGTGATTTTTCGGATAAAAATTGAGATTAAAAAAAGGTTTGCTGTGCTTGTTTGTAGGGCTGCACAATTTCATAAATAAAATTGTGATTATATCTCAATATGGCTATAAAATAATAGTAATAATAATAACTACTATTATTAAACTAATTTACTAGTGTTTCAGACAAAATGTTTTTTATTTTTTTTAAACTGGATGAGTGATTCAAACACTTTGTTTCGTTACTGGATTAATCAGCGTTTTTAAACAATTTTATTTTACATTACATGACTAATATTTATGGCTGTCTAAATTTTTCCATTTTTAAATATTAAACTTATTTTGACGGAAAACCACAGTAAGCCTTTAAAGCTTCTCTGCTGAGTTTGTGAAGATGGCTAGTGCATGTTGTGTTTTCAAAAGCATGTTAAAGCGATTCAAACTCAGATGCAGATGGACTTTGTGTGAAGTATTTACTGTGAAAAGAGACGCTCTGACATGCTGAAAATACTCGTTGATCATAAGCTGCTCACTTGTAAATGAACACGTCACTGCGCTTCACTCTGAAACACACAGCGCATGTATATATTAAAGGATTAGTTCACTTTTAAATAAACTTTTGCTGATAATTTACTCACCCCAATGTCATCCACGATTTCTTTCTTCAATCGAAAATAAATTAAGGTTTTTGATGAAAATATACCAGGAAAAAAGTTTAAGTTTTATTAGCACAAATGTTCGCCTTGCTCTGTTCTGTGATATGTGTACGTGATATCATGTAATACACAATTACGTCGAAAAGGTCACACTTGTCGTAGGCGGAAGTACTGAGTCAGTGCTAATAAAACTTAAACTTTTTTTTTTTTTTTAAATGACGGATCGTTTCACTAGATCAGACCCTTATTCATCGTCTGGTAAGGTTTAAAGCCATTTGAAGCTGCACTGAAACTGTTATTTGGACCTTGAACCGTTTGGGGTCCATTGAAGTCCATAATATGGAGAAAATTCTTTTCTTTTCGATTGAAGAAAGAAAGACATGGACATCTTGGATGACATTGGGGTGAGTAAATTATCGGCAAAAATGTATTTAAAAGTGAACTAATCCTTTAAATAAGTCACAACATTTGCGATTTGCCAAATCACACTAAGCCAAACACTCAATTTTGTTTTTCATTCTGATTCAGGTGAACGCTCCGTCGTACAGGCTTACTCAGAGGTGTGTTTCACTGACCTGACTGAAGTTCATGTAGATGTATTCTCTGGCCTTCTGATGAAGCTCCATGCAGCCAATCTGCTCAGCAAAGTTGGCGATGCCAATGGCGTTGCTCGGGTCGAGCTGCTGCATGAGGAAATCGCAACAGGCCTTCACCACGCTGTCGATCTGGTACATGACGGCCCCGTTCATCACGTGAATCACACACTTCTCACCAACGGAGATGCTCGCCGTGTACGCAAACTCGATGAGCCGCCCCATGACCTGAGAACAACAAGCAGACACATTTACAGATAAAAGAAACTAGTGAACTGTGAAACTAGTTGTAAACACTCTCGCTCTCACAGAACACAGCATATTCGTTATATTTCAATCACATTTGGTTATACAAATTAGGGAAATTTAGGCATTTAAAGAAATGCCATAAAAAGTGACAATTATAATAAATATGATGCCAAACAAAACATAAAACAACATAATAGCCCTGCACTGATGAACAAAACAAAATGAAATTGTTAATTAGAGCTGCGCGATTCTGGACAAATTACGAAAAACAGTTTTTTTTGTGTTTATAATCGAGATCATAATTCTACAATGATTCTGAAAAGACAACTAAACAAAAATAACGTAATTTACTAGAAGGTCTGACAAAATGTTAATTGCTGCAGTCTATTAAAAACATTTAAATAATTAAATTTAAAAAAATCCGTTTGAATGATGATTCAATGACTGACTAATAAAGGCAGATATGGCACCATTGACAAGCGACTCCCTCACACTTCCCGGTTCATTGGTTAAAATAGCAATTTTCTCCCAATTTACAAATAGGAAACATTTAGGAAATTGTAAGTACTCATCTGAACAAAATATATAACACTGGCCTGGTGGTTTTTGGATATTTTACTGAAAAAATTGTACATAGTGTACCTTTAATCCCAGTATTTTTGTGATAATTTGAATTAAAACAGAAATAATGATACTGTGTTGTTGAAAAGACACGGTTTCATACCTACACATGACAACTGCTCTCTCTGGGTCATGCCAATCTGAATGTTTGCCGTGATCGTACTCGTCAAAGGTTTAATAGCCGAATCGTTGTCTTTTAGGAATAATATCGCATAGGTGTTTGAATTGATATTGCAATATTTTAACATTTAATCATGCGGCTCTATTGTTAATCGCAATGATTTGTATGGAAATGAATCGTCAGCACACAATTCATGATCAATACAGGCCTAGCATCCCGACTGGTACCTTGGGGTGAATCCCCTCGATGGGCACCACCTCCATCCCACACTCCTTCAGCCCATTTGTGAACATGGCACGAAACACGGGCGACGATGACGCCAACACCACCTTATGAGCCACGAAGTCCACAGCCTCAAGCTCGTTGTATTTGACCCTCAGCGTAACGTCACACAGCTGCCGCTCCAGCCGCAGCTCGTTCATGATGTTGAAGGCGGCCGCCGTGTGGCTCTCCAGCGTGTAGCTGAACACGCGATGCCCGTTACGCTCCGACGGCGTGACCTCCGCCTTGCACTCCGTCATCCCGGATGCCGCGTACATCCTCACCGACCGCGGCCCGGCACTCGCATCCTTGCTCGCCAGCGCAGGTTGAACGGCGTCAGATGGGAGGCGGTGTGTTTTACAGGGTCTTACGGGTCACTCAGGTGAACGTGCTGTTATAGAGGTCTATGATCTCCTGATGGTTTAGGTCTGTGACACTTCTCCATTTCATATGCAATCTTTTTGATTTGACAGGGGAATTTATGAACAAGGAAAAGCATAAGCTCCCGTCAGCTGAGAAGAATCCAACCGGTCTGTTGCTCACATATATATATACATCTCTTCCTCAAGCAAAGGAAACACTTCTAGAGCATGTGAAGTGAAACTCTTTCTGTGCAGGTTTCAAGGTGGAAACAAACAAGTCTAAAAGCAGCCTCTGAATCTGAAGGCCGGATGTCTCTTGACTGTGAAGTATCTTACAGTCTGTGTGTCAGAAGGAGACCCGTCAGTACCACGGGAAACGTGTCACACGTGTGTCTCTCAATCTCCTTTCACTAGTTTAATGGTGTTGATTTGTTTTCACTGGTGACTGGGAGTCCTGAGAAGAAGAAAAAACAGAGATTTCAATAAGAAACACAGCACATATCACAACTATAGCAGTGAAACAAATTCATTTCAACATACTGAGGTACAAAATAACTAATTTAATGTCCTTAAAAAAAAACATCAATAACCGATTCATATTACGTTTTTATATAGAAGACGAGGGCCGCCGCAGAGTTTTATTGGATGTACAACCTCTGACATGAACAAAAAAAGATATGGGGAGGGTTTTCTTCTCCAGCTTAAAAGTTAACAAGCCTATAGATATTGCTATATTACTGACGCACAAGTACACTGTTTAAATGGTTATCAGCACAGTTTGTCTGTTGTCAGTGACCCATCAGAAAAGAATCAATGAGCTGAAGAGCAAGCAATCAACTTAGACTTGACTTAGTAGTTAAGACTTGATTTTAGTAGGGACTTCAACTATAAGTCCTTTCAGAGATTGTCATCGAAATGTTGAATATGAATATGCATAATAGATCTGCTGCATGAATTGGAAACTTTACCAAACAGCAGGGAACGTCTGAGAAATCAGGACAGATTTAAACAAATGTTAATGGTTATTCATTAAGACTATTCACAGTTGAAACGTGTTTAATATCACAATCAACAATTTAATAAAGGTGGCTAAATTCATATTTTACTGATAGCCTCTCAAACATATTTTCAGTAAAACTAACATCGCCACGTTAAGTCCGAAATGTCAACATGTAAACAGTGCTAGGCCTGAAATCCCCGGGCTGGAGTTTAAATTCTATCCGCTCTCCAGCGGCTCAAAGCCGGTCACGCGCAGCAGCAGCAGCGCCACAACTCGAGAAATGCATTTACTGCGCTGAAATGTACTTAGACATTACAAGCTTCAGTCAATGTTCAACCCATTCTGTGCAAAACGTCCCGTATGCTTAAATTATTAATCAAAACACTGTAACAGTTAAGTTTCCACACGATCGCAAACCTCAACACTTGATAAATATGCGGAGAAAAATATCTAAGCGGACAAACTGTTGTACTGTAAAAGTGTTGTTATTATTATTATTTCTCAAGCTTTATAACCTGCAAATATCTCTCAAGATTATTAAACTTCATAATGGTTTGATGCTCATTTATAATCAATATAGCCATGCCATAATCATCATCATCATCATAAACAGTCAATAATTAAATTTAATAAATCAACACGCGCGTAACAGCCACACGAAATAAAAACACATATCAATAATGTCGTTTAAATCTCAGCAGAAAGACAAACACAGTAAACAAAGTCTCTCACTAAACACTCACAGCTCATCGGAAACGGCTCTCGGTGACTGTGTGTGTGTGTGTACTTCAGTGTGTGTGTACTTCAGTGTGTGCGTGTGTGTGTGTGTGTGTGTGTGTGTGTGTGTGTGTGTGTGTGTGTGTGTGTGTGTGCGTGTGTGTGTTTCGTACTCACAGAAAGGAAAACTCAGCGTGACTAAGCACAGCCGAGGAACGCGCGCTCCCGAACCCCCGTGAACGCGCAAACAGCGTGTCACAGGTAGCGGAAATGTGTTGACTGCTCTTGATTTTGAAACATCATCAAATCATCACCAGAAGCGGTCGTGTGTGTGTGTGTGTGTGTGTGTGTGTGTGTGTGTGTGTGTGTGTGTGTGTGTGTGTGTGTGTGTGTGTGTGTGTGTGTGTGTGTGTGTGTGTGTGTGTGTGTGTGTTTGGACTGGAGCTTTTTTTTTTTTTCAGTATTTTTTTATTCAGTATTAACAATACAATACAACAAAATCTGTTTATGCCAGGGTTGAACACAAAACACACTACTAAAACAGGTACAAGACAAACAATAACCACAAAATAAATAGAAATAAAAATAAAACGAGACCA
The DNA here is from genome assembly GCA_023029165.1 of Gobiocypris rarus. Classification (NCBI taxonomy): domain Eukaryota; kingdom Metazoa; phylum Chordata; class Actinopteri; order Cypriniformes; family Gobionidae; genus Gobiocypris; species Gobiocypris rarus. The sequence continues at coordinate 3,555,095 of CM040921.1, read as the reverse complement.
AATTACATAAAAGGATGCAAATTAAACATATTTAGAGAGTACAAGATCGGTCTTAATAGCCTTTCTATTTTTAAGACCTCTTACAGTGGTGTGATATTGTTTTAGCTCTGCTAAAAGGTGTTCAAAATTTGGTTTGGACTCTGCCCATTTCTTCTTATGAATATGGAATTTTCCTAAGACTAAAAACAATTGGACAAAATAAATAAAAAAAATAAATCCTTATCTGTTCCACCATCTTCAAAGTAAATAAACACATATTTTCCCTTTAATGTTAAAGTTTGTCCAGTTTTACGTCTTATATAGTTTTCAACATATTTTACCATATTTACAATCATAAAACAGATGACAAATTGTTTCATCATAATTACCACAAAAGGTACAGGAATATTCCATCTCAATTTTAAATCTCTCTAACGTTTTCTTTGCTGGGTATATTCTATGTACAATTTTATAAGACATCTCCTTTATTTGATTATTTAAGAGGAACTTGTCCCCAATTAACCACATTCTTTCCTATTTGATTTCTTCAAACTGAGAAGCCCAAAAGGATCTTGCTGCAGGAAGTGTTTTAGTGTGCATTAGATTCCTAATGTATTTGTTTGGGCATTTTTTGGTAGTGACGTAAATGTCGCCAAGAAAAATTTCTTGTGTAGTCAAATAACTGCCACTTACAACAGTTGAGTTATATTTTAACACCTGAATGATATTTCTTGGCACAGCATCAAAAACGATAGCATACTCCTTAGGGGAGACGGGAAATGTTGCTAGGGAAAAGAAACTCGTCATATGTTAGTATGACCTTCTGTGTTCATGAGTTGTTCAACTAAAAGAATGTTGTTATCTACCCATTTTTGACAATATATAGATTTATTTTTATATTGAATATTCCTGTTGTTCAAAATATAACAGTTTGTGGGAGAAAAATTGTGTTTGTATACCATTTTCCAGGCTAACAGGGCATGCTTGTGAAAGTTGGCCAACTTCACAGGTAACTTCTCATTTCAACAACAAGTTTAATCCTCCCAGTGAATCAAAAATCTGTTTGGGAAAGGTGTTCCAAAAGTCAACACTTCAAGACCACCATCTTTCCTTAAGTTACATAAAATATCTTTACGTAAATAATGGGATCTATTCCTCCAAATGAAATTAAATAAGATCTTATCAAGTTTTTTATATGCTGGCATTCCCATACATAACGATAGATAGATGGCATGTGATATCCCTTCTGCCTTAGATAATAAAACTCTGCCATTCAGTGACAAGTCCCTCATCAACCATATATTAAATCTTTTCCTTATTTTCTCCACTATGGGGTCAAAATTGAGATTACAATGCCTTTTTTCATTTTAATCAATGATAACCCCCAAGTATGTTATTGCATTTTTAACAGGAATACCACTTATGACTGATAAGTCACATTCCTTTAGTGACAACAAGGCAGATTTATTTCGATTCATTCTTAAACCCGAGACTTCGGAGAATTTTGTGATAGAATCAATTGCTTTGAAATAAGGCTGTGTCATCCGCTAACTGTGAAATTTTAAATTCTGTATACAGAAGGTATACCTAATGTCAATATGCATTGGAACTGGGCATTTTTAATATGTCTGGCCATGATTTGTGTAACAAGGAGAAAAAGAAAATGGCTAAGGTGACATCCTTGTCGTATTCCATGACCTACCTCAAATCTATAGGAGTTGTGCCATGAGCAAGTTTAACTGAGCTGTTACATCCTCTGTATAGAGTTTGAATAGCCTTTAAAAACTGTTCTTCAAAACCAAAGCATTTGACTGTTTTTAACATAAATTGATGACTGCTTTATAAAAATAGGACAAAACTATCATCTACTATGTATTTATTATAATCAATCATATCCAAAATCAAACGTATATTATTACCTATATTCCGGCCTGGCATAAAGCCTGATTGTTCTTCATCAATTATATCATTTAACCCTGATTTTAAACTTTTAGCAAAAATTAGTGCAAATATTTTAGCATCACTATTCAATAAACTAATTGGTCTCCAATTTTCAATACTTAATTTATCTTTGTTTGGTTTGGGTATCAGTTTAATAAGTCCTTGTCGCATAGTTGGTGGGAGTTCCCCTTTCCTAATGGCTTCTATATAAACTTTAACTAAAAAAGGAGCTAACAATTGGTCAAAAACCTTGTAAAATTCACTTATTAGCCCATCATTCCCTGGCGATTTATTTGCTTTTAGAGAGGCAATACATTTTTGCACTTCTGAGAAACAAATCTCTCTGTCACAAATCAATTTAAAGCCATCATCAATGACATCAATATAATTTTGTTTACTTTTTAGGAAGAGATCCATATTTTTTGCATTTTCGACATCAGTAGAGTACAATCTTTGATAGAAATCAGCAACGCATTTTGATATCTGGATCTAATCATCACAGACAACATCACTGATTTTCAATTTACATAGGGATGATACTTCAAAGTTTCTTTTTTTCTAGATTAAAGAAATATTTAGTGCATTTTCCCCTTTTTCAAGCCATTTCCTCCTAGATCTGACAAAAGCCCCTTAGCTTTGTCTTCATACATCTTGTCCAATTTAAGTTGTAAAGAAGTTAGTTCTGTAAATTCACATCCAGTTAAATTAACTTTCTCTGATAACATTATGATAACTCTGGATTCTTCCTCTCTCTTGTCTTTGGCTATTTTCTTCCCTAGTTTTATAGCTAACTTACGAACTTCAAATTTCATCAGCTCCCAGCAGCTTCCAAAGTCATTATCACGAATAGCTTTTCTCCAATATTTTCCAATTATCACGGCGGCATCATCCTTAAATTGTTTGTTTTGTAATAGCATTTGGTTTAGTTTCCAATAATCTCTGTTTGGTTTGTAACTAAGTATTATTAAATCTATCTTTATATAAATGGCTTGGTGATCTGTGAGAACAGGTTCATATAGGTTCTATATGAACTGAAACCATCTTGTCATCGATCTCCGAAGAAATCAACCAGAAATCTATACGGGACTTCTGTGACCTATCTTTATTACTCCAAGTATATATGATTTTGTTGGGTCTCCAGATATCAACAAGACTCATCCTTTGGCATACATTCTCCAACTCATCTGAAGAACTATTTCTTGGAGGCCATCTATCCAGATTTCCATCCATAACTGTATTAAAATCACCACCCCATATAATCTTGGCAGTAGGAAAAGTTGTAATCAATTGGTTAATTAAATTTTCTATTGTTGTAAATAATAGCTTGTTGTCTTTTTTGTTGTTACACGCATATATGTTTACAATAATGAATTGTGAATGATCTACATCAACAACCAGTATTACCCATCTCCCATTTGAATCTGCTAAATGTTTGATATTGTGCCCTTTAAAGTTTCCCTGTAAAATAGCGACCCCTGCTGATCGGTTAGTCCCAAATGAGAACCATATATTTCCCCCCATTGACTCTCCCAAAAAGAAATATCCGATTTAGTAGCATGAGTCTCCTGTATAAAATAAAAATCAGCACCTTTGTTTTGAAAAAATAAAAATACACATTTCCTCTTCAATTGGTCTCTAGCACCTCTGGCATTTACAGATAAAACAGATACAGACATAAAACCTCCAAACAAATAACGTTAACTGTATGAACTTCTGTGCAAAAACTGCAGAGATAACTGCTCTAATATAATCATTAGCTGCCTCAAAGCCCCTTATTACACATGGGGGGTTACCTTAAGAAATGGTTGCACTTCAACAGAGCATACAAGATATTTCCTTTTCAGGTGTCTCTAATTTCGTTTCCATTCACAAACGCTCTGATCCCCACGAAATAAGCCTTCTCTCCTCTCTTTCTTGCCGCTTAAACAGACATCAACAAACACATTTTTATATCCTTGTTCTTTCACGGTTTATTTATTTCTGTATAAATTGGGGGTGGAATCCAGGCAGGTGGGTTAAAATGGGCCCGCCTAAATACTACAGCTGTCAATGTTAATAGAGTTAAATGTGGAAATTTACACACAGTATTGCTGATGTACGTGTATCAGACCCATTTTAGGAACTCTCTGGGTATCCAGACAGAAGAAGTAGGGGGGTGGGATCATTTTCATGCAATATAAAAATTATTTTAGTTCATTCGTTTAGTTTATTGTAATATTATACACATTTTAGTGTAAGTGGCATTACCCATTATTTGCATCTAAGCCTGGGTCTGAATCAAACCTTTTGACGTTTAAGAAGTTGAACCAGGTGTTTGCTACCATCTAGTTGCAGAAAAGCATAACACATTAGTGTAAAATTAAACCATTCTTAGCATCTAAGCTGACAGACAAAAAACGGGGGGAAATGCTATCGATGCGTTATTAAAACAGTTACCATGGACATTTGCCAGTCTCGTTTAAGATTAGGGTTAAAACGGCAATTAATTACGTTGACCAATCTTTCTCTCTCTGGGATCCCGTGCAAACGTAGGTTCTGTCCACGGCTGTATCAGAATCAGAATCAGAAAGAGCTTTATTGCCAAGTGTGCTTTCACACAAAAGGATTTTTTTTTTTGGTGCTGAAGCTTCCAGTGCACATATACAATACAAATACAACAGTAATACATAAAAAATTCTAAGAATAAAAATATAAACAGTATAAGGTCACTGTATCGATCACTATCATTTACTTTAGTTTCCATTTCACAGACTTTTCTCTGGGGTGTCTCGCATGAAACTTTTAAGATGCTATTCTGTTTTTTCAGATCTGCCACTTCTTTATGACAAAAGTCCAAAGACTTTTTCAGACCATCTATCTGGACTGTATTGTAGTGAACCGCCGTTCGTTTATCTTGTCGATGATGGTATCCTGAAGTTCCAGAAGCGATGGCTGTTCTTCGTTGCCTCTTTCATTTGAGGTTTTGTAGGCGTGTTAGGAGATGAGATACACTCCTCAAAAGCACTGGTCTGGCATGCATAAGAGTGTATCTCTCGGACAGTTCGTTTTTCCTTATTTGTCACCACTTCCATTGCGCTTTTATGCTAGCTGCAGAGTTAGCAATGATAGCTTGAATAATAAGACGCTATTTTTCCAAAAACCGTCAGACAAAATGAAATTTAATAACACTGCAGTCGAGCAACCTGTAAAAAAAACTTTTAGCAGCAAAATTAAATTCTAAATGTTAAATTGAGCAGCAATCTTCAACAGTCGTTTCAGGTCTGGTCTCGCCGCCATCTTGAATCGGCCCCCAGGACTGGAGCTGCTCATCAAGTTGCTATGCGTGATGAACTCGAACTCAGAACTCGAGCACTAGATGTCGCTACACGTCAATAAAAACTGCGCGCGCAGATTCGTATTTCACAAGCTGTGTAATATTTCTATCACTAAGGTTCTTTTTCACTCGGATGTGTCTGAAAGTAAAGAGATAGACGATGTCTTAAACTTTATTTGTATGATGGGTAAATATCATATTCTTATAAGCAAGATATCCTTCAACTGCAAAGAATTTGCTTGTGGTTTACTGTAATTAAAAAATTCCCCTCCAATAAAAAAGCCTTGAAAACATCCCGTATTATAGAACAAATAAATTTTAGGTAAATTGTAATGTATTTATTTATTTATTTATTTATTTATTTATTTATTTATTTATTTATTTATTTATTTATTTATTTATTTATTTATTTATTATTTTTTTTTTTCTTCTCTGTATCACCACATGTTCATGTTTATTGTTCTGTATTGTCTTTTTTTGGTATTGATTTGTAGTTATGCAATAAAACAAATTAATGAGAAACCCTGTCCGCTTAGGACCCCAGAGCGTTTCTTATTGGCTGAAAGAACTTTTAATGGTTAATCTGTTCAGAGCCTGATTACAATTCCTACAAAGATTTTGTTTTGATTTTTTGTCTTTTAAATTGTGTTGAAATAGTCTTAAACGTCTTCCAAATCATTAATTTCATATAGCCTACTAGTTTACAACCGAAGCTATAAGTTGTGAAATCAAGCATATCTCGTTCTTAATGTTTTTATTTATTCATTTATTTTAGAAAATTAATTAAATAATTTAATGAATTTCTGCATTACTTATCCTTATTATGTATTATTACTTAATATAACCATTTGTATTATGTTTTTGTTTTGTTTTTAACAGACAAAGTATGCTTGATAAAAAAACCTTAAATAATTACACTGTTTATTTGATATGTGTAACTGTGGTAATACAAGTGATAATATGCTAAAATAAACTAAATTAACATTCACTTTAACCCTCATAGTCTAATCATGGTCAGTTTTCTAAGTATATGATGCTTTTACAAAATAAAACAAGATGACGACAAAACTACACAAAACATGTCTGATACGTAACGCGTTTTGTTATTGTAATACATTTTTAAATGCTTTTATTTTGCTACAGAACATTTAGCTTGCTAGAATAAGCTACAGCAGTTTGATTAGCCATTAAACGAAACGTAACAGCTTTTGACCAGGCATTTAAAATAGCTACCACGTTGGGTCCTATAAGCAGACACTATTTCACAGGATTTCTCATGTCACCGGTTTGGTTTCACAGACAGGGCTTAGATTAAGCCAGGATTAGGCCTTAGTTAAATTGGGACATTTAAGTATCTTTGATAAACGTGCCCTAGAAAAAAACCACTGGTGTGCATCTTGAGACAAAACAATGGCACAATATATTTTAAGATAAGTTGGTTTCAGTTCAGACGGCTCAAATAGGCACTTACGTCTGGGACTATAATAGACCCTGTCTGTTTATCAGTAGTGGTAAACAGTACAGAAAGCATTTATGCAGATTTTCTCAATCTAAACTAGACATTAAAATGTGCAACAAAGCAGGGATTGTGTGGACCAGCAGTGGTGAGTGGGATCAGAATGAAATTATCTCTTAATGCTCACATTTATGATGTTGTTGTGATTTTTTTCTCTCTCTCACACATTTCTCAACACCTCTTCAAAGCTCTTTACTCAGAGATCACACCATTATGTGAGCTAGACTGTGCATCATTTAATACCTTTTTTTGGCACAACATGCGTTCAATGACTACATCTTGTTTAAAATACACGAATGCATTTCTCACTTAGACAAAATGGTTAAACTTCAGTTTAACATAATACATAATATACACAATTGAATAAGATGGAAATTTAAAACATTTCCACAGAAGTGTTGGGGCATTATAAGTAACTTGAGTTACGTAATCAGGGCCCGTATTTCTCAAGCCTCTGAGAATTACTCACAAGAACACGGCTAAGTTTTGACTTAAGAGTAAAAACAATTCTTGGCTCAAAGCTGCGCTTAAAAGTTAAGCATCTAAGTCATAATTTAAGTGAAGTGAGGGACTAAATCTCAAGTGCCAGATGATTCACGACACTTTGCTGTGCCACAAACGGGTTTTTGGATGGTGACATTGGCATGGACCAATCACTGAATAGTTTAGATTATTCTCAGATGAAGTCACATTGAATGGTTTTGAAAGAATTTTCAAGAGAATACATTATGATATGCACATTGGAAATTAAAGATAAACACGCTTTCCAGCCACCATGTCTTAATTACGAACTTTAAACCTGCATGTGTGCTGTTAACTGACCTATCTATAGCTATTGTATGATGTAATCAGCCAAAATAAAACCCAACTGGCAGGAAGAAGCGATCGCTACTGCTCGCTGAATTACTTGAACAGCAGAAACATGTTATAAAAGGCAAGTTCTGCCCAACATTAGCGCTGACAAAGATGATGCCTGCTCTTGATGAAGAACTGCTCGTCGTCAAACATTTCAAAAACATTCTTCCTCTCCTGAAAGATTTGCATACATCTCTGTCTCCTCAGTGCCATCACCGGCAACTCCTAACCGCCTGAGAGCCCTCTCGAGCTGTCTTAAATCACTGGGAGAGTAAGAGTGATTCTTAACTTTAAAACATTTGATAACTTGCTCTTATACTTAAGTTTGAAAGTAAGAGTAAATGTCATGAATTCTCAGCACTTAAGACTAAAATGGCACAGCTTGATAAATACGGGCCCAGATTTCTTTTTCAAGTAACTAGTAAAGTAATGCATTACTTTTAAAATGTACAACAAAATATCAGTTACTTTTTCAAATAAGTAACGCAAGTTAATTTGTTTTTGCATTTATTGACTGACAACGCAATGTTGAGAAAATCAGAAGTGCAAAGGCGTTCTTTATCTTTACTAATCTCACATGCACAAAAAAAGATTCAGTGTTCCTCAAAATGAATACAAACTGTGAAATGCAACATCAGAATACTATGCAAACCTCAACTAATTAAATAAATATTTTATGCATTTAACCTCACTTTATTTACCAATGTCCTTTTTGCTGACCTTGGATGATTTAGTTAAACCATAAGCAAAAATTACTTTAGATGTTTTGTTTTTATTGCTGAAGTAAGAGTGTTACATTTGCCATAAAATATACCACAAAAAGTCCAGCCTAGGTGAAAAAAATAATGCATTACTTTTCCTAAAAAAGTAACTACACAAGCAATAAGTTACTTTTTAAGGGAGTAACGCAATATTGTAATGCATTACTTTTCAAAGTAACTTTCCCCAACACTGCTCTACAGTAAAATCTTATTGAAATATACCTATTCGAAATATAAAGAAAAATGAAATACTATCAAAGCAATTAGATCTTAGTCTTTCAATTTTCTTCTTTCTATGTAACATTGCAGTGTATTAGAAAATGTCATTCTTGTTTTGCAAAGAAATTGTAGATTGCTGCCTGATGTTAGTGTTTTTTTTATGTCTGTGTTTTATGAGTGACAAAGTGTGTTTTTGGATGAAATCTCTCCTAGTGTTCTGGAAGAATGACTTGATTTGAGACATGAATTAAGTGTTTTGGATGTGTTAGTGCATTTTGAATGTGAAATTAACCGCCGTGAAGCTGCAAATTAGGAGAACTTAGAAGTTAGTTTGACCCTCAAGCATATCTGCCTTGGTCACCATAGTTTAATTTCTAAAAATATTTATTATAAGTTTCGGTAATGGCAAATGACTGACAGCAGTGTGAACGAGTGTGTGTATGTGCATATGTGTGAGTGTGTGATACACACGCCTGCCTCATGGCCGTGGCTTTGTGAGCTGAGCTCAAGGCTTGTGGTTTAGGTTTGTGCGTATGGCTCTCTGAAGCACGTGTGTGTTTGTGTGACAATGTGTGTTTACGGTAAAGAGGCCAAAACTGAGCTGAGTTGTGTTTCCATGTTGCTGTGCAAATATACCCTCTGCAAACTCCCACAGATCTGAACCCACAGCAAACCTTCATGCATCACCCACCAGCGGCGTGCTGTGTATCATCCAGTGCGGTTAACAACACACTACTGACAGGAAGCACACTGGACGTGCTAAATGTGTTAATCCATTTGAAAGGTGTTGGATGACAAATTGTGTAAAGTGTTAAATTATAAAGTGACCCTAAAGCATCTTCAAGGTGAATAGCTCAATCATATCTAACACATCTGCGGCGGAACAGAAACAAGAAATCAGCTAGAGATTAATTCACTGTAAGTATGAAGTGTTTGCTCATTTAATGCAGAATCATGACTTTTACAGTATCACACAGAGACTACAGAAAAGGTTCAATATGGAACCTTAAAGGGTTCCATCAGGATTTTCATACCGTATAGAACCATTCAAGAGTTCCCAGCATCATGGGAGGTTTTTTGACCCAATGTTTTTATGGATTAAAAGATTGTAAACATACTTTATCACTAGAAAAAAAGTGTATATATATATATATATATATATATATATATATATATATATATATATATATATATATATATATATATATATATATATATATATATATATATGCAATAATTTAAAGGGGCTATATCTAAGAATGTATATATGTATTAATCACTTTTTTTTATTGCCAATGTTTGAATAGCTGGTTGATGAAACTTTAAGAACGAGACCTTTTCCAGCTTCCTAGGTTATCTTTAAAAGCCTGTAAACTGATTTTTATGTGAAGGTGGACTCGAAATCCAAAAAATCAAATCAAATCAAAAGGATATAACGGTTCCAATCCTGAGAGCCTCTAAGACACATGAAACGAACAAATGCATTTACTATGTTCAGGGTAATGATAAAAGAGCAATTTGTGTGTCATGCAAAGAAAAGGGATTCATTCAAACCATAGTCTCTCATAGCAAGATCTATAGACTCAAATATACAGTGTAATTTGAATGACCTCATCTGTCATCATGATGCTGGTGAATTGCAGAGCTGGTGCACTATCACTATGATTAGATGCTTTCTGAACTGCTGTTTTCTCACCGCTGTAATTTTTTGTATGTTTATTTTGTTATTGAGAGGAAAACGCGCAGCACATATTTACATCTTGTCGCTCTCAGCAGTGGATGGTGTCGGGATGTTAGTTAACAACATATCAATTCGCAGCAACTTCTTTTTACTTCAAAGTAAAGAATGAAAAATAACTCAGTCTCTTGTATTTTACGTGTGCACGAGCAGTTCACCGTTGTCGCAATTAACAAACAAAAATAAAATTTTGCTTTCGTGCTATCGCCAGATTCCCAAACATATGGAGACATAGACTACAACCAACGCATTTAATGATGTAAATAGAAAAGAGTTTCTTTCTTTTAATGTGCAAATCATTTGTGATGCAAATTTGTTGTTGTTAAACGTCATTGCGTGACTCATTCTGGGTTTGTGAAGTTTCTCTTCTTTGCCATTATTGTGGTGAGGAAAAAACACAATAAAGTGATTTTTAAAGGGAAGTGTTGTCACCATATATGGTTCATTGGAGGCGTTTCCGAATGCTAATGACCGTGAAGGAGTGTGGTACTTGCACACGTGTGATTTATCAACAATGATTGCTTACTCATGTGCGTAAGAACTTTCTTGTTCTGGGACATTCTAAATTTCATTCTTGGAGAAAATATAGAACCTTTTCTACGCACTGTTGATAAACGAGGGCTCTTAATTCTACATTAGTGTTGTCAAAAGTATCGACCGCAATCCCAAATCGATACTGAAGTTTTACAAATGTGACGCTTTGAGCGCTGTTGAGCGGAATCATAAACACCTCTGACTGGCCATTGAGCTCACGCGCTCATCAAACACATCTGTGATTGGCTACAATGATCAGCGCTTCACAAACATGTTAGAAATATACATCAATGACGCTTTTCACAGAGCGCTTGCACAGATATACACACGGAGCGTTTGAATGCAGGCGTCTATCAGCCTACCGGTCCGCTGGTCGATGCCTGCTTGTGCTTTCAAACACTCCCGCTACCGCTTTCAAAACATTTTCAAACACTTCTGTGTGCTTTCAAGCGCTGCCGTGTGTTGATCATTGTAGCCAATCACAGGCACATCTGATGAGCGTGAGAGCACAATGGCCAGTCAGAGGTGCTTACGATTACAGCTCAACAGCGCTCAAAGCAGCACATTTTTAAAACTTCAGTATCGATTTGGTATCGCGGTCGGTACTTTTGACAACATTATTCTACATATAGTTCCTTTTAGACATTTCTCCATATATAGAGTTATGCGGTTACGCCCACTGAGTGGCAAAAAGACTGAGCGACAGCTGCATGAATGCCAAAACACATCTAAAACAGGAAAGAGATTTGAGATTGACTGTACAAACAAATTTGACAAGAAATCTAGGGTATATTTTTACAGAATTCCGAAAGCTACAGAAAAGAGAAGCAAATGGATCGCCGCAATTCCCAGAAACATCTGACCTCCAGGCATAACAACGTGGATTTGCAGTTATCATTTTGTCTCAATATGTTCAATTTTGGGGTAAAATCATACCCTATAAATTGAATTGTTATATATTGAATTGACAACTCATCTGTTAAATATTTACCACTGTATATTCTGCCTAATTTTATGTTTTTAAATAAACACTGACAAAAACTATAGGCCTATACATTAAGTTTTAGTGCTGAACGATGTGACGATATATATAACATTGATATAAGTGATCACTCTGATTTATTGTATTTAAATAAAGTGGTCACAGGCAAATTTGCTTTATGTATTTTCCTTGCGTCGAAATCAGGCTCATGTAAATGTCAGGAAACACAATCTGCATGACTGCATGTTAATATCACTGGATCTTTGGTGAGTTGGAATGAACATTGTATCAAGTCCAACCTTTACTTTAAACTGAGGATCATTTGTTTTTTGATCATTTGTTTCCCCTATTAAATCCAGTCATGCAGCAGCTCTTTTGCCACCCAGACCGACTGAGGGGCTGTGTTGTGGTGTGAAAGTGTCATCATTGCATAACCTCTATAGACTCTTTTTGCAAAAAAATATAAAGGGTTCTTTAAAATGAAGTCAAGAACCCTAGAGTTCTATATAGAATCCCATTGAACTTGATAGCTGTGACGGTTTAAAGTGTTGATCTGAAAAATCAGATGTGTATTCAGTGTAATGACAGATGAACAGAGAAGGACTGGCAACCTATACTCGTTCATACACACGTTTGTTTTATATTAAATTATTATAATATAGTGAATTAATGATATTTACTTTGCCCCTCTTTCATGTGACTGCAAATTTCAGAATTTTGGGACTGTATGTAAAATGCATGAACAGGGTACATTGTATCAGTTATCTTAAAAATATTTAATGTCAAATAAGAAAAAATATAATTTAGTAGCAATGAAAAAGGCTTGTAAAACAGCATGTCAAACATATAAACTGTACAAAAGAACCTATACAAACAAATCTTAAATGCTTTTGTGTTAAGAGATTTCAATAAGAGCACTCAGGAAGCGTTTCTGTAGAAGTGGAATATTTACAGTGAAAGTTTCCTCATCTTGCTATGAAGGGTTTGTATATTTTACAATGCCACAATCAACAGTCATATATTGTTTTTTTTTTGTTTTTTTTTATCACAACCGGCCCATCTGCTGTTCAGTGCAGCCTGCAGCAAACTCTATTTTTGTTTGAAGTCTTTGCATGCACTGCAGATCTCCAACAGATACTGGTTGATGAACTGACAGAGTATGTCTGTAAATCAAACACAAGATGCAAAGAGTGCAACTGGGTTATAAAAAACTCTTGTGACTAACTCAATTCAAATGTAAAAGGGCATGTGGCTGAATGTTGAAATGCTGGAAAACACCTGCGTATGGACCTCTTTCTGCCCACAACAGCTTCATTAGGTTCCACATCGCAAGGGGAATTTTGCCAGGTCAGATTGTCATAGTCAAAGTGCTCAAAGTTTTTTCCTGATGTGGTTTGTGACTGTGATTTATTATGTGCCTTTAATTCGGTTTGGTTTGTGATGATTTAGTCCAGAGCCTATAGGTGCTTGGGTTTGTATGTGTAACAAAGAGTCCTTAGGAAAAGTTTCCTAACAAGACAAGAGGCAACAAAATTCCAGCCAATTAGAAAGGCGTGTGGGCGGAGCCTCTCTGCAAATGCACTGCACTTGCAACTTAATCCATTCAAAATCACAGCCAATCAGAAGAGCGTGTGGGCGGAGTCTCTCTGCAGACGCACTGCACTCGCAACCAAATCCATTCAAAATCACAGCCAATCAGAAGAGTGTGTGGGCGGAGTCTTTCTGCAAGCACACTGCAGTCGCAAGCAAATGAATAGGTACATCAAATTCATAAATATTACACAATTTTAACATTATTAAACATACATACTGAGTGACAAACAGTCTTTGTCATGTAATACTCTTCTTTGTTCACAGTTAGAATGTTCTTGTTTCCTTTAATTTTCAAGATTGGAGATTAATTTTCCATTGTCGCTTTTTGTACGGCTATAAAGGTCACGCAAAATGATGGATGCTTTTAACGTTAAATAAAGCATATAATTAGTACCTGAGATTATCATTGTCACACTTGTATCATTGTATGTTGTCGTTCCAGCCGCAAAATAAAATAAAATAGAATTGTCACATATCACCGTTGTGGCAGGTTAGGAATAACCTCTAATTAACATGGAAAATAAGTCCTTTATCATATGTCCCGTCTGGTTAGGACATGGTGTTAGGCGATGACGGATAATTTGAGTTTCGGGTAGATTGATTTGAAATGTACGGTTGTGGCATTGCCAGATGAAACGGTCGTCTCCTGTCCGTGGCGGGTTGCTTCCGTCTTAGTGAAGCTAATCTTAATACCGATATTCCTCACTTGCCCGTCTTTGGTCATCAGGCAACGTTTGCAGAGCAACTTCAGGATGGCCCGCCGGATGTCTCTGTTCGTCATGGTGTAAATAATGGGGTTAATGAAGGAATTAACCATGGCCACGCCCAGGAAGTATTCAGCCTTGAGGAGGACCGGACACGCCTTCGCAGGACACATGAAATCCATGAGCAGGAGCACAAACAGCGGCAGCCAGCACAGGATGAACACTCCCACCACGATGGTGACCGTCTTCAGCAATGCCATGTACTTCCGCGAGCGAAGGCCACAGGCTTTGCGAGGCACGTGGATCGGGTTCTGCGTGTTGGACTTTACGAAGTGAAAGATCCGTCCGTACAGAACGGCGATGCCCAACAGGATGGCAATGAACACAAACACACAGAAAAAGATGTAGCTTTTGGCATAAAGCGGCATCACTGTGGAGCACGACTCCAGGTCATGCAAACAGTTCCAGCCCATAATGGGCAGCGTGCCTAGCAACAGTGACAGCGCCCAACTCACCCCGATCAGAGCAAACATGCGGTTGCGCTTGGCACGGTAAAAAGGCTTTGTGTTGAGCATGGTGAAGTAGCGCTCAATGGCGATGGCCAGCAAGCTGATAATGGACCCTGCCAGCGTGATAAACACGCCGCCCTCTCTTAGAAACCAGAGCAGCGGCGTCAAACTCAATGTGTTTGGTCCTGACAGGATGATATTAACCATATAAGTGAATCCGGCCAGCAGGTCTGAGAGCGTCAGGTTGCCCAGCAGATAATACATGGGCATGTGGAACTTCTTGTTTTTCCAGATGGCCATGAGGACGATGAAGTTCTCCACAACAATGATGAGGCAAATGAAAAGAAAGAAGATGGATTCCGGTTTGAGTCCATCTTTGTAACGGTCCTTATCCAGTTTACCCACATACTTATAGTGCCGGTGAAGGACTTCATTGCTCTGGTAGGCACTTGTGGGAGTGGATGAGGACGTGTTGGGCATCCCTGCACTGGTTGAAGGGGGAAACATCTCTATGGGTCACCAACAGTCACAAACGTCTTCTAGCTGTTAGTCTTCCTCAGTGGTAAGAATGCATTAAATTCAGCTCATCAAATTCATTCAACAAGAGTTGAGTTTTATACAGGCCGATTGTGCTGTTGAACACTGATCGACCAGCAGTTGGCACAAGTGAGCAGCGCTGCTTCATTTGGGTCCATCACTTCAGTCCTTAAAACACAAGAGCATGAAAACAACATCAGCTTCCTAAACAAAGTAAGCAGAAACAAACCAAACACCCCAGTGGCACCGTCTGTATGGTCATCCAAAGTCATGTGATTAACTTCACATTCAGTGCTACTCTTCATATTTAATGGAGTTTAGAGAAATACATTCAAACCAGTCTGATTCATTTCAGGACCAGAAATCTTTATTCTTTTACAGTTTTTCAGTTTCAGACGTGTGTGAGTGATGTTTTAGCCAATGAATTCTCCAGTGGAAGGCTCCATTCAGACACATGTTAATGTTTAACTGTATCATGTTACATTAGAGGACTGCTTGTTTGCCATATAAAGCAACTACCGGTAAATGAAAAAGCTCTTGCAAGTTCTGTCGATTTACATTTGTATACTGATAAGGTAGCATCAAATTAAAGACAATCAGTCCATTGAAATATTCAGATAGGCCCATATTCGATTCAGTAACACTTTACAAAAAGGTTAAAAGGTAACTCTTTATTTAAATCATCCACTTTAGACATTCTACTAACTATAAGTAACTTTGCAAGTACATGCTCTTATTAGAGTAGTAGTAGATTCATAGGTTAGGGTTCGGGATAGCAGAATAAATTGATATGTAGTTGCAAAGTTAGTCAGTTTTAGTCAGTCGAATGTCTAAAGTGGGCCATTTAAATCAAATTTTAATGCTAGTCAACATTGAGCAATACATTTGTTACAATATTTATTCATCTTAAATGTTAGCTATTAAAAAATACAGCTGTTCATTGTTATGTCAGTTCAGGTCCATGTAATAATATTAACAGATATTGATTTTAGTAATATATTAGTAAAAATAAACATGATCTAAGATTATTATATTATTTAGAAGTAATTTTAGTTCGTGTTATTAAATGGACCCTTATTGTTAAATTACACTTTCCACAAAGTTAATCAAAGAGACGCTAAAATCATATAAATACACATTTTCTTTGTGTGTATTTGATTTTCTGTTCATACATTGTTTTACCGTGTTTTACATTTTAGATTGTTTGTCGGATGTCAGATGTCTTTGGTTATTAGTAAAAGCTTTAAAAAAGGCACATATAGAGAATCTGATTTTCAAAATAGCGTAGCAATGTTACTCTGTATTGACCCTGTCAAATAAAACAGTAAAATAATACACATAAATAAAACTGGAATGAATAATTCAAATCAGAAACACACACACACACACAGGCACAACTTTCACACGTGTATCTCCTCTCACAGGAGTTTCTGACCCTCATTATTCATAGAAATTATTTGTCAGAAAGGCAAGAAATCACCTACCGTTTCTAGTTGTGTGTCAGTGAAGTTTCTGCTGTGCCATGAAGAACTTCAGTGGCAGAAAGAAACACGACTCAACATGAAACTACAGAGGAGCTGCATTCGCTCGCTCGCCCGCCTGCTCTCTCTTTCTCTTTCTCTCTCTCTCTTTCAAACTGTGGTTGAGGGTTTAACACTTTTTATGTTTGTTGGTTTCTGTGAGTCATAATTTGATTCTGATATGAATCTTGCTGTAGGAGTTACAATAATGTCCACTGATAAACCCGTTAATTAGCTTAAAATGCTATTATCAGTCTCAGCGATGTAACCATGTTCAGATCTACCCTTAAATACCCTTACCCTTAAAAAAGACAAAAATAATGACATCAATGGTTCTATAAAGAACCTTGAACATTCCATTCCACAAAAGATTCTTTATAGTGGAAAAATGTTCTTTTGATTTCAAAAATTGTCCTTCTATGGCATTCCACCCTCTTTTAACCTTTATTTTTAAGTGTAGGCCTACACTGGGTCACTTTAATCATGTAACTGAAATGCTGTGACACGACTGAGCCGAATGAAGGTTCAGTCAAATGCAATGAAAGTGACTGTCGTTGGATCACACTCGAGCTCAGACTTGTCTTCTCGTGTTCTGCCTCAGGTATCAGACTTTTCAGTTACTGCCCACCAACCTGCCCGACTGCATCTCTGAGCTTCCTGTTCACACACCTTCGCATTTATATTTGTCTTTGAACTGTGTCACAGTGTCGTGTGGGAACCTCCCGTGACACACACCAGACACTGCCAACAGGACTTGAGCAGTGAGGAACCCTCATATAAAACAAACACTGAGCATCTGTGTTAAGCTGAGCGATGTTACAGGCAAAACAGACGAGTCTAGAGATAATCCGATCCGGTTTATCTCTAGGCAGATCCTGCAGAACGTCTTCAGTAAAAGATGCAGTACTCATGGGTGTATCAGGGGAATTAAATATAAGCGAGCATGTTTGTTTGTGTAGTTTAGTTTTTAGCATGAATGTTCAGAGTTTTGTCTAAAGGTTGTGTGCATCTGACTGTTAAATGGCTGACAAGAGTCAGATGGAGCATCCAGTTTGACCTTTGAGTGCAACATAAAAAATAATGCAAAATTATGAACGGATTAAACAAAATATCTTTTGTAAAAGAAATGACATCAGATTTTAAAGGTAAGGTCTACTAAAGACTATCTTTTTTTCCTTTCTTTCTTGTAGATGCAGCAGCTCTGCTGTGGTTGCAGTGCTTCATTAATACATTGTGGTAATTGAGAAGGTTGTTTCCGTCTTTATGCACATGTTGGGCACATGTATATCTACTATTAACTAACAAGAAACTAAGAAAAAATGTCCATACCTCCCAGAAGACTACTTAGAACTACTATATACAGGTTCATAAATGAGAGTAATGCTTAATGCATGTAGTTAATGTAGTTAAGTGAAGATCATGGTAACCCGCTAGTAATGACTGGCAGTTAAAAAAAATGTATACTGTTGTCTGAGGTCAACTTATGACGTTTGCATGCTTTTTACATTCAAAAACATCATAATGAATAAGTAATAGGCTATTTTATACCTTGGTTTTGAGGCTCTCTCTCCTGGAACGCTCGGTTTTTATGGGCGTGCTGCATTGAAGTTAACGCCCACAGCTAGGATTGGATAAGATTTGCATATTTAATGAACTTCAGCTCCCCTGTCATTACACGTGAGGGATTTTTTTGAAAGCGTGTGGGGAAACGGCAACCGGAATGAATCACAAACAGGGCTCGCAAAATATCTTTATCAAATAAACACAATGATTTATCTCTCATCCTCCTGTGATTGATTGGAATGGAATTTTTTTATTACTTGGGCCACCCGATTGGTGGATTTAACCGCAAACCATACACACACACACACACACACACACACACACACACATAGCCCATACACCATACACCCATACATGTCCAAGTCTGATCCCGAATCGCAATGAACCAACAACACCACAAATAAAGGATTCTTCAGCCTGTGACAGCGTGCTATGTTATGTTCAGTTAGACACATACACATACTCAATAGATGTCAAACGATATGTAACAATGCAATACTATCACATATAAAAAAACATTTTTACTCACATTAGTGTGTTGATTCCTTCAGTCATGTAATCTCATCCTGTCTGCAAATCCAGTCTCTTGTTTACAAACGAATCCGTGGTGAAATGAAGGAACAAACGTGCAATGTCTTCCCCACGTGAGCTGGATATTCATTAAAAATCATTCATGCATTCATAATATTGTTAGAGCTGCTAGAGTTCTTACTAGGTCAAGAAAATATGATCATATAACACCAATTTTATCATCTCTACACTGGTTACCTATTAAGTTTCGTATCAATTACAAAGTATTGCTACTGACCTATAAAGCCCTAAATGGTTTAGCTCCAGTGTATTTAACGGATCTTCTATCGCCCTACAATCCATCGCGCTCTTTAAGATCACTAAACTCGAGGCTTCTGGTCGTTCCTAGGATAATTAAGTCCACTAAAGGAGGGAGGGCATTTTCACATTTAGCTCCTAAACTCTGGAATAGTCTTCCTGATATTGTTCGAGGTTCAGACTCGCTGTCCCAGTTTAAAACTAGATTAAAGACGCATCTCTTTAGCCAAGCATTCACATTATAATTACCTTTTATACTACAGTTAAATCGGATCAAAAGCATTAATATTCTGAACAGCAGCTATGCTAATTATTTCCCATCTGCTTTTCTGTTATTATAGTGTCCCGAGGTAAATAGTTTGTCAGCTCCAGTTTGTATCCAGCCTCTCATGGAGACTTCAGATGCCCCAACACCTGTGAAGAGACGACTCGACGCCTGTGAAGAGAGAGCGACTCGACGCCAGCGCTGTTATGGCCTAAAATAATACATGATTGATTAACTTTTTCTAACATTTTTCAATGTAAATTTATAAAATGCACTTTCTGAAAAGCTGCTTTGAAACAATGTGTATTGTGAAAAGCGCTATACAAATATATTTGAATTGAATTGAATTGAATATTGGAATCCGAATTAAGCTTATGCAGCATGTTTATTGCTTAGAAGTTCGATCTGGTTTAGCTCTATGTAGACCTATGTCATATCAGGCACAAGTCGGTGGGCCGGGGCTACAGAATCAGGTGTTGTTCTTCTTCTGTTGAGGTGGTGTTTCACCACAAGATGATGTCAAGGTGTGGCATATTCTCAGATCGATCGATCGTTTGCTGGGCCTGGTGTCAATAAAAATTTGTTCTTTGACTAACAAGGAAGTTTTCAGCTCTGAAACGTACAGGATATTCTTATATTACAATGACCTTTTATATATCAAAATCTCAAGGTAAAGTTGATTTCTCAATTCATGACCCCTGTAATCCTTCAGAGGGAAGTACTAATTATTTGGATCAATATTCTAAAGTGAAAAACATAATAACACTGTAGTAATGAATTACTAGTAAGTCATTGTAAGCTTTTGACCATTTTGTAAGGTTTTGGACAGTAATGACTCTAATAACAGTAATGACAGTAATAGCCCACTAGTAATTACTTAAGTGTTACTATCCAAAACCTTACAAAAACTTCAAAAGCTTGCAATGACTTCAGTAATTATTACAGGGTTATCGTGTTTTTTCTCTTAAGAATAATGTTCCAAATAATTCGTAATTTCTTTAGAAAGGATGTAGTAACACTTGAGTCATTACTAGTGGGTTACTACGACCTTCACTTTAAAATGAATTATACATTATGAATTATTATTCATGTTAATTATGAACCTGTATGTAGTAGTTCTTAGTAGTCCTCTGGGAGTTATGAAAAATAATAGTTATTGATTAGCTAATAGTGAACTACAACAATCAACTGAGCACTATTACTGTATGTGAATGAATGAGTGTGTGAATGGGTGAATGTGAGACAAGATGTAACGTGCTTTGGATGGCCATGGGTCTGTTGAAAGCGCTATATAAATGCAGTCCATTTACCATTTACTTACTAATTTGTTAATAAGTGTTTCTTGTTAGTTAGTAGTTTCTTGAGTGTAAATATTGCGTTACTCATTTGTGTAGTTATTGATTAATGATAGATCAGTATTCTAAAGTGTTACCTTTAAAAGATATGATATTGAATGTTAACAGTTTTGCCTAAAGGTCATGTGCATCACTGACAGGTTTGATGTTGACTGATAAAGTCAGAAACGGCATCCAGTTTGACATTTGAGGTCACATTGTGTACAGTTAAACAGTGAAACATGGAAATAATGCAAGATTAAGAAAGGAAAAAACATAAAATATATTTTCGTAAAATAAATGACATCTGATTTTAAAGGTAAGGCCTAAGACTTCTTCTTTATTTCTTGTAAATGCAGCGGCTCTGCTGTGGTTGCAGTGCTTTATTAATATATTGTGGTAATGGAGGAGGTTGTTTCCTGTCATTCTGCAGATGTTGGCACATGATGGGCTGCTCATTTCAGAATCAGATGGTTTTACTCATTCAGATGATATTAAACATATCTGTTTGTCCATCATGTGAGCTCAACTTGACTGCTGTGTGTGCAGGTTTATGTGTGTGAGTGGGTAGTTAAGTTGGTTTATGATGGTTTAGTGTATCATCATCTGTCTCATCATCTGTCCTTCAGTTAGGTGTTGAGTAGCCTGTTAGTGTGTTCTTCATCTCTCTTCCTCCTCATACAGAGCAACGGTTTAGGAAATGTATATGACATATTCTCATTTCAAAAACATTTGATGAGATTCCCATTTTGTTGCTTGGTCCCTTAATCTTTTTCTCCGTGCTATTTACAGCTGTGATTCCTGTGTGTGAGACATATGGCTGTTGTGTCATGTGATTGGTTGTTGGTTTTGTGTTCCCAGCTAGCAAAAGATATTTTCTAAGAATGTTTTGCTAAAATTTCCACTACATTTTGAAGTCGTTATTTCTAAAAGTTGTTTTATTTAAAAAAAAAAATTCTTTGTTTGCCCAAATGTAAAGGGAACATTCCATTTAATCATTCTTCAAACACTTTGGAACGTTACTTTAGAATGTTCTCTGAATGTTTTGAAACAAGTCGGAACATTTACTTTTTTTTTTAATGTCCAACTAAAATGTTTCAGAAAAAAACCTTCCATGAACAATGTATAACTATAATGTTTTTGTGCTAACATTTTTAGAACATTATAACATGCATTCAACGGACATTATTTTAAAGTTACTGGAAGAACGTTTGTTCACAACTTTGAGAGAACCTTGCCAGAACGTTCCCTGTGAGCTGGGGTGTTCATTTTGACCTGCTTTAGAGTTTAATTCGTCTGTTAATCTGTGTCTGTCCAAACCAACGCAACACGATTCTGCTTGTGTGTCTGTAAACCTCAACACAAGAAACCTGAAAACATGAAAGTCACATCACATGAGCAGAAAGACACGCCATTTCTCACACTCGCGTCTTCTTATCTGCCTGTCTGTGATTGTTGTAGTATCTGAACATCTCTTCTCTTTATACTGTTTAAGTTGTTTTTGTGGTTTATAAGACTAAACAAACCCACCGTCTCACAGCCATCTGCCTGAATGCATGCAAAACAAACAAACAAACACACGCACATACACACACACATGCACACACACACACACACACGTCTGGTTGAATATCTTTCAGGGGACTTTCCATAGGCATAATGTTTTTTATACTGTACAAACTGTATATTCTCCCCCCTTAACCCTACCCCATAAACCTACCCATCACACAAAACTTTCAGCATTTTTACATTTTCACTAATTCTGTGTGACTTAAAAGCTTTTTCCTCATCGGGACCTCAATTTTTGGTCCCAACAGTGACACGATTCCCCATGAGTCTGCACCGGGATAGAAAAACACACTGGTGCGATCTCAAGTCCTCTCATGAGGGAGCTCGGAGGTATATTTGGATGAGCGACACCAGTGAAGGACGAGAGAGGACCAGCCCTGAACTTTGTGTTGTGTTTTGTTTATGTTTTATTATGTGTGTGCGTGACAGTCGTCCATGAGGGGCCGCGCTACTTCCGTTTTGTTTATTTATTTATTAAAGTCTTTGTTAAGGTTCGCCGATTCCCGCCTGGTTACGTTTAATAATGTTTGGAGAACGTTATTAAAGACCAGATAACATTGAACGAACATTCTATTAACGTTACTGAAAGAGCATTTGTTCAGAACCATGGCCGAACGTTCCCTGTTAGCTGGGATTATGTAAAAAAACACTGATCTGACAGAAGCTAAAAAACATGAACCCACTGAGTCATGAAGACAAACTGCTGTTATGTCTGGATGTTTGTCTGATTAACATCTCGCTCTTCTTTATGCTGCTTTCAGCTTCAGACTGAGGAGATCAGATGAGAAGTGATGAGGGTCATATTGAGGCTGAATGACAGTCTTTGTTTCACATCAGTGTGTTTCTGAAACCCTCAGGATTCACGTTCATTGTAGCAGCACAGGCCTGCCGTTCTCATAAAGAGCTCTCACTTCCACTAGATGGCAAAGTCGACATCCAGCAGGGATGCAGGATCTGAACTGTCTGGAGTAGGTCGTCTGTAAATATTTCATCACATCATGAAACAAGGTAAACTCACTCATGACAGATCAAAACCTTAGTTCAATATAAAATTAATTCTCTAGTCCTTAAATTATGTTACGTTTCTAATTCATGTTGCCGGATAATGTGTACTTTGTGTGGGGGAATATGTTTATATGGTCTAG
Organism: Gobiocypris rarus; assembly: GCA_023029165.1. Lineage (NCBI taxonomy): Eukaryota > Metazoa > Chordata > Actinopteri > Cypriniformes > Gobionidae > Gobiocypris > Gobiocypris rarus. The sequence goes on along the minus strand of CM040921.1, from coordinate 3,531,690 downwards.
GTGTGTCCACTGGAAGCTGCAGGGGATTTATTGCCAATTCTACGTCAAGGCTTCTAAAGGAAATGGGCATTAGAGGGCAGGCCCAGAGGAACACCATCAAAGAACTTGCCTCCGTTGCTGAAAGGAGCAGTCACTGCTGTGGCTGAGAAGAAAGGAGATAGCATTGGGAATCAAATGACCCCTTAGTCCCCTTACGACACACACCCAGGTCTGATCTGCCTGTGGTGGGCCTGCCTCGGCGGAGAGTGTCTTGTGGTAAATGGTTGAAAAACCCAAAGAAGCCAAGGTGCACAACTTAAGATGTATTATAGGAGAAAAAAATCACTAAGTGGTCACTAATGAAACCCCCCAACCTAGATGATGCCTCAAACCCCACTCAATCGTGGGGGGTGATTTTGTTGTGTTGTGGCTTGTTTCCGTTGTGTTGTGGCTTTGTTACCGTTGTGTTGTGGCAATTTCGTTGTGTTGTGGATTAATTTCGTTGTGTTGTGGCGATTTTGTTGTGTTGTGGTTTAATTCCGTTGTGTTGTTGCGATTTCGTTGTGTTGTGGTTTAATTCCGTTGTGTTGTGGCGATTTCGTTGTGTTGTGGCGATTTCGTTGTGTTGGGGCGATTTCGTTGTGTTGTGGCTTGTTTCCGTTGTGTGTTGTGGTTTGTTTCCGTTGTGTTGTGGCGATTTCGTTGTGTTGTGGTTTGTTTCCGTTGTGTTGGGGCGATTTCGTTGTGTTGTGGCTTGTTTCCGTTGTGTTGTGGCTTGTTTCCGTTGTGTTGTGGCAATTTCGTTTTGTTGTGGCGATTTCGTTGTGTTGTGGCGATTTCGTTGTGTTGGGGCGATTTTGTTGTATTGTGGTTTGTTTCCGTTGTGTGTTGTGGTTTGTTTCCGTTGTGTTGTGGCGATTTCGTTGTGTTGTGGCGATTTCGTTGTGTTGGGGCGATTTTGTTGTATTGTGGCTTTCTGTTGTGTGTTGTGGTTTGTTTCCGTTGTGTTGTGGCGATTTCGTTGTGTTGTGGCGATTTCGTTGTGTTGTGGCGATTTTGTTGTATTGTGGCTTGTTTCCGTTGTGTGTTGTGGTTTGTTTCCGTTGTGTTGTGGCGATTTCGTTGTGTTGTGGCGATTTCGTTGTGTTGGGGCAATTTTGTTGTATTGTGGCTTGTTTCCGTTGTGTGTTGTGGTTTGTTTCCGTTGTGTTGTGGCGATTTCGTTGTGTTGTGGTTTGTTTCCGTTGTGTTGTGGCGATTTCGTTGTGTTGTGGTAATTTTGTTGTGTTGTGGTTTGTTTCCGTTGTGTTGTGGTGATTTTGTTGTGTTGTGGCGATTTCGTTGTGTTGTGGCTTGTTTCCGTTGTGTGTTGTGGTTTGTTTCCGTTGTGTTGTGGTTTAATTCCGTTGTGTTGTGGTTTAATTCCGTTGTGTTGTGGTTTAATTCCGTTGTGTTGTGGTTTAATTCCGTTGTGTTGTGGTTTAATTCCGTTGTCTTGTGGTGATTTTGTTGTGTTGTGGCTTGTTTCCGTTGTGTTGTGGCGATTTTGTTGTGTTGTGGCTTGTTTCCGTTGTGTTGTGGTTTAATTCCGTTGTGTTGTGGCGATTTCGTTGTGTTGTGGCGATTTTGTTGTGTTGTGGCGATTTTGTTGTGTTGTGGCTTGTTTCCGTTGTGTTGTGGTTTAATTCCGTTGTGTTGTGGCGATTTTGTTGTGTTGTGGTTTGTTTCCGTTGTTTTGTGGTTTAATTCCATTGTGTTGTGGCGATTTTGTTGTGTTGTGGTTTGTTTCCGTTGTGTTGTGGTTTAATTCCGTTGTGTTGTGGCGATTTTGTTGTGTTGTGGTTTGTTTCCGTTGTGTTGTGGCGATTTCGTTGTGTTGTGGCGATTTCGTTGTGTTGCGATTTTGTTGTATTGTGGCTTGTTTCCGTTGTGTGTTGTGGTTTGTTTCCGTTGTGTTGTGGCGATTTCGTTGTGTTGTGGTTTGTTTCCGTTGTGTTGTGGCGATTTCGTTGTGTTGTGGCGATTCGTTGTGTTGAAGCGATTTTTGTTGTATTGTGGCTTGTTTCCGTTGTGTGTTGTGGTTTGTTTCCGTTGTGTTGTGGCGATTTCGTTGTGTTGTGGCGATTTCGTTGTGTTGTGGTTTGTTTCCGTTGTGTTGTGGCGATTTCGTTGTGTTGTGGCGATTTCGTTGTGTTGTGGTTTGTTTCCGTTGTGTTGTGGTTTAATTTAGCACGGCTGCACTACTGGGCAGCCGCGGAGCAAACGCACAGAGTAATGTTATAACAATTATCAACACACTCCAATGTATCTAATATGATAAACAGCTCTGCATTACCACACATATGCTTGACTTTAAGAAGCGGAAGCGGTTACATAATAAAAGCTCTGCTTCTGTCGAGCCGTGTGTCATGCACGTCTCTCATTAGCAATCGCTTCAGTGGCCTCGTTCAGCTCCCACTTGGCCCTGCTCTGCTTCATGTAGCGGCCCCTTGGATTTATTGATCAAGACGCAGAGAGTTTCAAACGGGTGTCGATTTATTTCTTCCTCTCAACGAGAGCCATGCAGCACAAGCATCATGAACACCGTGAAAACTACAGAATAAAAACAGAAGAAATACAAAATGCTTCTATGTAGCTTCACAAATAATTTGCATATAAATCATGTCCACATATTAATCATGTTTACATCCAATACAAATCATTTTAACTAATAACCGATAGGAAATGACGTTTTAAGCCTTTATGATAAAGTATATAAAATATCACATGCTTCTTTTAAATGAAATACAATGCATTATAATTGTTCACAGAAAGAATATATTGTTTTTATATTGATGATGTGCAATTAACTCATAAACAAATAAAGCAATGACATTCTCTTTCCTTAAACAAATTCCTTTCTGATAATAATACAAACTCCACACATTTTCCTTCATACCTCATTCCGCTCTCCAAGGGCGCTAATCGAAGTGTTTCCGCCATCGTCTACACTCTTAAAAATAAAGGTGCCAGGAAGAACCAAAAAGGGGTTTTTCACAGCAATGCCATAGAAGAACCATTTTTGGTTCCCTGAAGAACCGTTTTGTGAAAGGTTCTTTAGAGACCCATTTTTTTCTAACCATTTTATAGTCCAAAGAACCTTTCTACACTATGAAGAACCTTTTGTGCAATGGAAGGGTTCTTTGGATATTAACGGTTCTTCATGGAACCATATACACTGCCAAAGAACAATTATTTTTAAGAGTGTAGTATGACTCTCTAGCTCGACACACTCTCACAGTTCTTAGAAATAACATGAACGAACAATACAAAATAATACAGTAAATCACAAGTTAAACTCTTTCTTTACAAGATACAAAATGGATGAAAATGATAAATAACTAATGTATTTACAAGTTTTACCATTCTTCCGACGATGTGCGAGCACTGTGAAGAGAGTAGCAGGAAGTTTAACGTCACGAAAAACATCAAAAGAAGAATGTAGTAAAGATCGTTGTGTTAGGAAGGAAGAAGACAGTCGGCTTTGACTGGGACTCGCTTTCTTTATTCAGTCTTTTCAAAACAAAACAAACACACATGGATGTGTGGTATCTCAGTTTCTCCACGATATGGATCGCTCCTTCTCTGTCAGACCCTCGGTCTCTTAATCTCTCTGCAGTGCATGCGAAGTCCCAGTCCAACTCTCTCTTTCTCCTCTCTCCCGGCCGCGGCTTAAATGCGCTCTCTCCCTGCCAATTACTGCAATCAGAAACAGGTGTTCGTCATCTGTGCTTGACCTACTTACCTGCCGCTCCGCTCTGTACTCTCTCTCCCGCTGCAGACCTCGCTGAACCACGCCCCCTCCGCCACATACCCCCACCGCCCGACTCAGGCCGGGGAGCCATCCGGCCTGCAGCCTCCCCCCCCCCTCCGGGAGAGGAAGTCAGCCGCAGCCATCTGAACACCCGGCCTGTGGATCACCTTGAACTTAAAGGCTGTAAAGCTAGATACCAGCACGGGTGATCCGCGCGTTGGTATCCTTCATGCGGTGGAGCCACTGCAAGGGGGCGTGATCCGAACAGAGGGTGAACTCCCGCCCCAGGAGGTAATAGCGAAGGGTGAGGACGGCCCACCTGATGGCCAAACACTCCTTCTCTATGGTGCTGTACATCGTCTCTCTCTTAGAGAGCTTTCGACTGATGTACAGCACCGGCCGTTCCTCACCCTCCACCTCCTGGGACAGGACAGCGCCCAGCCCCCTGTCCGAGGCGTCAGTCTGCAGTAAAAAGGAGAGAAAAGTTAGGAGCTTGTAGGAGCGGCCCACCACACAGAGCCGCCTTTAACTGAGTGAAAGCCTGCTGGCACTGCTCCGTCCACCGAACTGTATCTGGTTCTTCCTTTTAGTTAGATCAGTCAGCGGGCTGGCGAGGTCCGAATAATTAGGTACAAACCTCCTATAATATCCCGCCAGCCCCAGGAACTGTCTAACCTCCTTTTTGGTCTTGGGTCTTGGGCAGGCCGCAACAGCTGCGGTCTTATTAATTTGGGGACGCACCTGCCCATGACCCAAGTGGAAGCCCAGATATCTTACTTCCACCCGCCCAATTGCACACTTCTTCGGGTTGGCCGTGAGCCCCGCCCTTCTCAGCGACCTGAGGACTGCTGCCAAATGCTGCATATGACGCTGCCAGTCACCACTATAAATGATGATATCATCCAGATAGGCAGCGGCATATGCAGCATGCGGCCGAAGAATTCGGTCCATCAGGCGCTGAAAAGTCGGGTGCCCCGAACAGCCCGAAAGGAAGCGTAACGAATTGGTGCAATCCAAACGGCGTGGTAAAAGCTGTTTTTTCTTTGGTTACTGGAGACAAGGGGATCTGCCAGTAACCCTTTGTCAAGTCCAGTGTCGAATAAAAACGAGCAGTACCCAGCCGATCAAGCAATTCGTCAATCCGTGGCATGGGATAAGCATCAAATTTCGACACCGCGTTGACTTTTCTGTAATCCACGCAGAACCGGACCGAGCCGTCAGGTTTTGGAACCAAAACGATCGGGCTCGCCCAGTCACTGTTGGACTCTTCTATAACCCCATCTCTAGCATTGCCTCTAATTCTGCCTGAACCACTTTTTTCTTGTGTTCAGGCAATCTATACGGTCGGCTGCGTACAACCACGCCCGGCTCGGTCTCAACGTGGTGTTGGATGAGGTCTGTCCGACCCGGCAGGGGCGAGAACACGTCGGCGAAATCCGCCTGTAATTGTTTGAGGTCTATGAGCTGGGAGGGTGAGAGGTGATCTCCCCCCGGGACCAGAGCGGGAGATTGTGATTTTTGAACCCCTCTGGTCCGAGATCATCCTCTCCACTCACTACCGTCGCCAGCATCACAGCCTCTGCCTCAACCCATTTTTAATAAATTGAGGTGGTATATCTGACGTGCCCGTCCCTGTCGGACCGAATTACCTCATAGTTCAGATCCCCTACTCGTGTAACCTCAAACGGTCCTTGCCACTTGGCGAGTAATTTGGAACTAGAGGTGGGGAGTAATAGAAGTACTTTCTCTCCCGGTGAAAATTGTCGTAATCTAGCCCCTTTGTTGTATAGCTGTCTCTGTTTGTCTTGAGCCTGTAACAAATTCTCCATTGAAAGCCGCCCAGCGTGTGGAGTTTTGTTCGCAGGTCCAACACAAACTGAATTTCGTTTTTACTAGCGGATGGTCCGTCCTCCCAAGCTTCCCTAATGACATCCAACACCCTCGGGTTGGCGGCCATAGAGAAGCTCGAAGGGGAAAACCCGTGGAGGCTTGGGGGACCTCGCGGACAGCGAACAAGAGAGGTTCTAGCCATTTGTCCCAATTTTTGGCGTCTTCGTGAACAAACTTACGAATCATTGTTTTCAACGTGCGATTAAATCTTTCTACCAGCCCGTCTGTTTGTGGGTGATAGACGCTGGTCCGAATAGATTTAATGCCCAATAATTCGTACAGCTCGCGGATTGTCCGTGACATGAACGCCGTGCCTTGATCGGTGAGAATCTCTTTCGGATTCCCACCGGAGATTAGGGAGAACAGTGCACTCGCAACACTTTTCGCAGAAATGTTACGCAGTGGCACTGCCTCGGGATATCGCGTTGCATAATCCACTAGGACTAATGCAAGCGATGTCCGCTGGCTGACCGCTCTAATGGCCCGATGAGGTCCATACCAATTCTTTCGAAGGGGACCTGCATCAAGCGGGAGGGCACAATGGTGCTTTTGGTTGGGCCGGTGGGTTTACCAACTGACATTCCCGACAAGACGCACACCACCGGCGTACATTCTCGTGAATGCCCGGCCAAAAGAATCGGGCCATGAGGCGGTTTAGTGTCGCTGTTTGCCCTAAATGCCCGCCATGGGATTGTGATGAGCCGCCTGGAAAAGCATTTCCCGGCGGCTTTAGGAATTAACAACTGGGTTGTAGTCTGTTTTGTTTGGGCATCTTGGGTCACCCGATACAACCGGTCCTTTAGCAGAGTAAAATAAGGAAAGGTGAGCGGTTGACCAGGACGGAGGGGATGGCCGTCGATGGCACAGACCTGATTGAACGCATTTTTTAGCGTCTCATCCTGGGACTGTTCCAGGGGAAAGTCATCGCGTTCGAAAACACTGGCGTTTCGGGCGCTCGGTTCCCGGATCAGTGCCCAGTGGTCTCGGTTCCACCTCCCCGCCTGTGCAACCGCCACCTTCCCTTTCTCTTTTTTCCCCCAAGAGGCATCCACACACAAACATCCCAATAATTTATTAAAACCTGGCCAATTTGTCCCCAAAATCAGTGGATGCCGGAGGTGCTGGTTAACGGCCACCTCAACTCTATGGTTTTGACCCCTGAATAGAAAATCCATTGGCACTAACGGGTATTCTCTCACCTCCCCGTGCACACACCTCACCATAACCATGCGGCGCTTATCCCATGCCCCGGGTTGAATCAGGCTTTGGTGTATGGAGGTCTGGTTACAACCTGAATCCACCAAAGCTTGATAAGTACCCCCCTTGATACTCACGGGTATTTGGTACAGGCCAGCCTGATCGAGGGCGGCGTGCGGCGCGTCGGGGATCCGGACCAGTGTCCCCACCTCCATCCCCGGACACTGATCGATAACCTGTCCTGGGTTCCGCCACGCCAGCACGCCGGCCCAGGTTTCCCCGCGGCCCTAGTGGCTGGCAGTGGGGTCATGAATTGACGGGGAGAGAGCGGGTGCCGGGGCCGGCAGACCGGGATCCTGAGGTCCTCCCCCTCCTCTCGCTGACAGCTGGTACCCGGCGGCTGGGTCGGCTGGAGCTCCCGACCTCCCCCGTGGAGCCGGCCGGGGTGTCAGCGCACTGTGCGACCTAGGTACTGGGACAGGCTTAGAGAGCGAGAAGGGGGAAGAAGAAGAGAGAGAGAGAGAGAGAAGCAGATGGTATGGGTTCGCCGACCCCTCGGCACGCCACCATTTCGTCCTCCGCCAGCTGGATGGCCTGGTCTAGCGGCGCGGGCGGTGGCACTGGACCCATTGAGCCGTCCTCTTCGCAGCCTTGCCAAACTGCTCCAGTGCCACACGATCGATGAAGTCCTCGACGCCACTCCCAGCAGCCATCAACCACTTGCGGCAGGAGTCCCGGAGCTGGTGCGCGAGGACGAAGGGTCGACCGAACTCGTCCAGTGTTAGCGTCCGGAACCGTTGACGGTGTTGTTCGAGTCCGCCGACCCTCTGGAGGATCGCGCGCTTCAGGTCGTCATAGACCAGGAGATTCTGGACTGGCAGTTGGTGGCGGCTACTTGTGCCTCTCCGGACAGTAGAGGCAGTAGCCGCATTGGCCAGTCCGCTTTGGGCCATTCCCGATACCCGGCCGCCCGTTCAAATAACTCCAGGAATGCCTCAGGGTCATCTTCGGGACCCATCTTGGCCAAAGTCATTTGGGCGGCCGAGTCGATGGTCTGTCTCTGAGAGAACGGCCCGAACCTCCCGGTCCATCCAGCTCCGGAACAGCTCGCGGTCTTCATGCTGGGCCGTGAGGAGAGCTTCAAACCTTTTCTGTTGTTCCTCCTCACGGCCCGCAGGTCCTGGTGGTGTTCTTGGTGAAGACTCGCGAGCGATTGGACAATGTCCGCAAGTGGCGTCCTCAGCGGAGTTTGCATGGCGGCGGCTCTCTTCTTCCTTCCGGGTTTCGCACCAGTGTAGTAAAGATCGTTGTGTTAGGAAGGAAGAAGACAGGGTCGGCTTTGACTGGGACTCGCTTTCTTTATTCAGTCTTTTCAAAACAAAACAAACACACATGGATGTGTGGTATCTCAGTTTCTCCACGATATGGATCGCTCCTTCTCTGTCAGACCCTCGGTCTCTTAATCTCTCTGCAGTGCATGAAGTCCCAGTCCAACTCTCTCTTTCTCCTCTCTCCCGGCCGCGGCTTAAATGCGCTCTCTCCCTGCCAATTACTGCAATCAGAAACAGGTGTTCGTCATCTGTGCTTGACCTACTTACCTGCCGCTCCGCTCTGTACTCTCTCCCGCTGCAGGCCTCGCTGAACCACGCCCCTCCGCCACAAAGAAAAACGGCCCGTTTTTCAAAATAAAAGCGGAGCGGACAAGGAGACACTGTAGAACCACAATGTCTTATATTAACATATAAATACTGTGTAGGAGAATATTAATGTAATTTATCGTTACACTTCATACTACAGTAACGTAAATAATCTCATTCATGAACATGATTTCTGCCCGAGTCCCATCCGAATTCTTTTCCACCGACTGTGAGGTGAAGACTACAACCCCCATGATTCCTTGCTCTATCTCTGTCATCAAGCTACACCTTTGTCTTTAATAGGTGACCTCTAGCGGCGAAAAACTACATATTGTACCTTTATAATATTGTTATCAAACACGATACTTCATTTGAGACGTGACGAACATCTGACAAAATTGTATAGTTTGAAACATGAAAGTTCTGATTTACTTTTTCTTAATTTGATTTGATTTATTTTGATTAGATTTACTGTAATGCATATCTGCCAGCAATGCAATGGGTGAATGATTCATGTACAGGTTTTCTAGTGTACGTAACCGCCTACGTTAGGATGAAGGGACAGTCCCGAAACTGTGAGCTTTGTCCCGTGTCCTGCAAGACATAATCAGTGTCCTGCATTTCAATTATGTCTGTTAAGAATTATTTCTTCCTTAAAATTACATCAGCACAATAAATAAATATAATAAAAAATGATTTGATATTTAAATATCCATTTGCACAGCCTTTATATTCTAGGTTGAATAGGAAAAATAACCAATGCATTTGCAGATAGGGTTTTTTCTGATAATGATGGAGCAAACACTCTCAGAAAAAAAGGTACAGTGCTGTCTCAGAGACTGAGATTGCAGTCTCTAATAATGAGCTCATAAGTTGAATCAGGTGTGTTAGATGAGACAAGACCTGAAGTGGGTGTGTCAAATATGGGAGATATACAAAACGTGCAGTTCTGGGGGTCTTCCAGGACAGGTTTGAAAACCCCTGCCCTAAGGTACAAAAGTGAAAAAAGTACATTTTTGTACCTTACTCACCCCTAAATGGTACATATCAGTACCTTTTTGGTTTTGTAGGGTACTGCCCCAGTGACAGCGATGTACCTTTTTTTCTGACAGTGCAGGAACCAGTGAACCTCATCAAAATTGGCATGAAACTGAAGTTGCACTAGTCTTCTTTTCCCTATTGTGCCGCATATCAGAGTGAAACGGCTTCTCGAACAAGAACAAATGTAGGACAGGGCTTGATTTTGTCTGTGGGGAATTGATTGGATGGTTGTGGTTTGCTATTGGTGGATCTGCATGTGAGTGACAGGTTGCCCCGTTCTCTTTGCCCCGTTCTCTTACCAGTAAACACGTCATTCAATTTTCAATAACATCAATGTTTGTCATCAGCAACACATAACACATTTCCAACATTTTAATGTGTAAATCAGTTTTATGTCACACCTCAAATTCATATTCATTCACTACAATTTTATAAGGCAAATCTTATTCTCTCTCTGGGTTGCTGTGTGATCCACAGACAAGCAAGAGTGTGAGACAATCAGACAGACATGCGTAATCGAAGAGACATTCAGCCTGTAATTGAGTGTGTGAATCACCCTCATAAAGCTCAATGAATGAGTGAACGCAGCATGACATCACTGTCTGCATTCACACGCATGTGCACTGAGTTGGCTCGTCCTGTAGTGAACAGAAGAAAACACTGCTTTTGTTCCATTCATAGAGAAGTAGTATTGTCACAATGACTCTTGAATACTAATGATATGAGGCCATAACTGCAGCCGTTCTGATTAGAAATATTCAGACTTATCGTAACGTGGATAGTTTGAGTGTGGCCAGCGAGAGTGAGACAAGCAGCAACCTGCAAATGACACTCCTTTATTATGTTAATTAACTTTTGTCTCAGACACAGATGTTCAGTCATAAAATAATAAAGACTTTTCACATACACACTTTCATTGTTAAAGTGAAGTAGCCTATATTTTAAACTATGTCTCAAAACTTTATCATCTAAACATATTGTGAAATAAACACAAAACATATTTCCATATTTTTATATGAAAAAATTTTTTTTTTTTACATTTTTGTCTGTGGCATCATTTTAACTCTCACATTTTCTAACATTTAATATGCCTGAAAAACACAGAGACAGTGAAGTTTACGGGTTTGGAACTGACATTAGGGTGAGGAATTATTGACAGAATTTTATTTTTTTTCTAACTATTGTTTAGTACTCAATGTTACTGTGCTGTTCGGTTCAAAATCAATGCAGCATTGTCTCAAAAATGCCAAAAATAAATGCCCACAAAATTCTGAGATTTTGTTTTTTATGTAACATAGAATATAATTAAGCAATATCACAAGAGCAAGAGAGCTGTTTTCATGAACATAAGCGTGATTGCAAATGATATTGATTGATTAGCGCCTATTGAAAATATGTTGGTTACCCACTGTATCTCTGGACAAAGACCCACTGCAGCGGTGGAAAGATAATGAGGAGGAGTTTCCAAGGTTTGGCAAAACTGGCACAAAAGATCCTTTGCATTCCCACCACCAGTGTTGCACCAGAAAGACATGTCAGTTCTTTAGGAATCATTCAGACAGTGTTTCGCTGCAGTTTGAAACCAGATACACTTAAAGGAACACTCCACCGGTTTTAGAAATAGGGCTTATTCAACATCTTTCCTACATTTAGATATGTGGGTAAATGCATTTTTGTCTCAGTGCATGCATTGTTTTAGTTTGGCAGGGTCGCCACTAGCTTAGCTTAGCATAATGAATGGAATCCTATGTTGCCAGCTAGCATGTCCTGAGTAAAAGTGATCCCAAAAAAAAAAACCTTACTTCTTGTGGCCTGCGCATTCACAACGAGTACAAAAAGCGATGCAGATTAAGACTAGGCGATTTCCTAAGGAGATATTAATTTGGGACTATATTATGGGGAAGCACAGGCGAAGCACTGCTACTCGGGCGCAGAGATATCACACAACACATGCAATGTATGTTGACAGATTCCAAGTGTTGCTAAAACAATGCATGCACTGAGACAAAAATGCATTTGCCCACATATCTAAATGTAGGAAAGAAGTTGAATAAGCCCTATTTCTAAACACGGTGGTGTTCCTTTAACATGCTCGTCTTCCTTCACAAAAATTTGTCATAGATTGAGAACCCAAAAAGCAAAAATACATGTGCCTTGTGTTTATCAGTATCCTTATGTTCGTAGGGTAAAAAAGAAAAACGAAATAAACAGAGTAAAAATTAATTTGACTGATAACTTTTTTCCACTCACGGTTTTATAGATATCGTGACATATCTATATCGTGAATTATTTGGGTCACAATAACTGACTCTTAGTCTTGTCTTGGTCTCAACTCCACAAAGTCTTGGTCTCGGTTTAGGTGGTCTTGACTATAACACTAATTCTAACATCTTGGCAATATAGAGCAAAAACAGACAATACTGTGTGTAAAATGTAACTTGCTTCATATCAACTTCTTATTTTGGGGTTTATAAAATCATTATCACATTTGCAATTGTCCTGATATTCGGAAAAGCTCTCTTTTTCCTTGTCTAATATTGCTAACTATGTTATAAATATAAAAAATAAGAACTCATGCAGACATGACTGGCACTGCAGAAAATGAACGTGATAACAGTGTCAGTTGTGTGTTTCATGCTAATGTGTGAAAAAAAGATAATTTTATTTTAAAAATGCTATTTATGTAATGTTATAAAACATCGGATGAACTTGTTCATGTCCTAGTGTCTGTGATCTGTCTGTCCACTGCTGGACAAATGAAAGATGAAAGTGTGTTTTAGGGGCGTTTAATGTAAAAGTGTATTTCGTTGAGGAAACAATCAAACAAAAGATTACAAAAATAAAAATCAACAATGTCCAAATAAATAAAAATACAACATAAATGATGACTCCATGACCTGCTCCACAGTGATGAACACTTAAGGTAATTTACAGACTACAACTATAATTAATTAACATTTCCTGCTACATGTGGAAGTTTTGTAATGATCAGGCCTGTGTATGTGTGTGTGTTTTAACAGGAAACCTTCACTATATTTCATCTGCTAGAGTGTCAAACGGCGAGTGTGTCAGATGCAGATATCAGCCGTCTCTCTCACCGCATACGGGCCGTTGAACGGATCCTCACGGGCTCTCAGTGATCTGATAACACATGCACATACAGCAGCCGTTTCCTCCACACACACACACACACGTTCACTGAGCTATCTGAACACACAGATAATACACACTGCTTTACATGAGGCACTTCATAATGACCAACACAAACCCTGCTGATTCATTAATTGTTTGTCCTGTTCTCAAGCTCAGACGTCTCTTGATGTTTCTGGAGGTCTGAATCTCTTGAGATCAGCTGCTTATCTAACAGAAAACATTCTCAGAACTTTATGAAGTTATGAACAAACGTTCTTCCAGTAATGTTTATAGAACATTAATTCAAAAGTATCTGGTCTTTAATAACGTCCTTTACATGTAAGCACAAACAATGTTATTTATACATTGTTCATGGAAAATTTTTTGGTTGCACTTATATTTTAAAGGTGTCCTTGTTACAGTGTAATTATACATTTAAGTACTGAGTAATATTAATTAACAATAACGTAATATTAATGTACTTTAATTGCATGTAATTATGCATAATTGATGTTACTAAAGCAAGTAACGTGTAAAAACTTTAGTTGGATTTTTGTCTGTTTTTAAAATGTTACTAGCTTCAGAACATTATGTGAACATTCAAAAGTAACGTTCCCATAATGTTTGCAGAACGATCCCTTAACGTTTCACAACCAAGAAAAACGTTTTTAAAACATTTATATGTTTTGTACATTCAGAAAACATTTTCATAACTTAATGGGAATGTAAGGAAAATAATCTTAGGACATTTTTGCTGGCTGGGCGGTTAGTGTGAGGTACAATTTAGTAAATCTTTATTGTGCCAATTATTGCGTATGTAAGGGGCCATTAATACAGCATTAATGTGCTCTATATGCGTCCCGATTCACATATTTATGCAGTATATATCATTTTGTAGTATGGGTAGTGTGTTTACACTAAATAGTACAAAAAGTAGTGCACTTCGAATACATGGATGTTTCTTAATTAACTGAAAAAAATAAGTGTGCAGTGTTACTTCATGCACTCAACTGTCACAGCTTTTCTTATAGAAGAAGAGGACGAGCCATCAGAATCTGGATGACAAAATAAAGGGGTTGCATCTGGGCTACCCAACTGGGAACAAGCTAATTGTGTCCTCTTTTTTCATATAGGGCCCATAGGTAGGTCCCATTTGGTGCCTACAGGAGTCTTCTGCCTACATGGGTTTGTGATGGGACCCAGCTAGATCTTATCTAGGTCTTTTATGGACTACAACAGGGACGTAACCACCATAGACACTGAGGGGGACAAGCCAACCCAATTGGGTAAATTGGCAACGTGCTTTAACGCACAGACCAAAACTAAAATTGATTGTAGAATAACTGGCTGTAACATTGCTTTTCAGAAACTTAATTACAGCACCTTTAATATAATATACTCAGTTATACTCAAATTCATGTGTTCTATTCAGACCAGACATTTAGTTCACTTATACTCTGAAAATGTTCATTTCTATATTTTGTGGCTACTGGCAAGACATGGTATCTTATTTCCATTTTCTGCTCAGTGTGGTATATGTGTGGTATCTTGTTTATTAAGTGTCAAATGAGATGGTTATCTTACCTAGAATTAAAGTACAGCTGTATTTGCATGTCTATGATGGAAATATTAATTTGGCCCTTTCTGCTTCTTATGGATAGAGAACAGATTCTTCTCGAGAACAGATTCTGAGGGAGTTATACTGATAAAATGAGCCAAACTAATGTTTTGGTTTACATTATGTTTTGAAAACAATGTATAATACACTTTATTACACTTCCGGGTACTTGACAGCACAACGGATTTAAAAAAAATGGTGGCATCAAGACATTTTAAGCCCATGTCCCATGAGTTCACAAAGTTGTGTCACCCAAGATGCCCATTTTGAGCCCATGCCCACTCTGTACCCATGTTTAACCCATGGGCCCCACATATACAGTATGTGTTGGCTAGGGTACATATTTGCATACTGTACAATGCATCATTTGGGACACAACTCATGTTAGTGTGTGTTGTTTAGGTAAACCCATACGTTACGGCCACAGATGGCAATAACCAAAATCCTTGTCCTTATGGGGACATTTTTTGGTCTTCATGATCGCTGTACTAAGTAGGCCTAATGTTTTTTGAAAATGCAGGAAGTTTTGTGTGATGGATAAAAAAACATTTGAGAAAACTTAAAAGTTTAAGACAACCAGCTGCAGAACATTTTTGAGTTTTCTCAACTTATTTGTTTGAGTTATCTCAACTTTTTTCATGTTAAATAGTTGAATAAACTTTAAAAGCTGAATTTGTCATACAAAACATAAGTTGGATTTTTTTACAGTGTAGCTTTAGGGGTAGGATCAGTGTAAGGGGACAGAATATACAATTTGTACAGTATAAAAACCATTACGTCTATGGGGGTCCCCTTAAAACATGAAAGCCCAATGTGTGTTATTGTGTGTGTTTGTGAGTGTGTGTTTGTGTGTGAGTGCAGCTCTGTTTCCCTTGAGACCCTGATGTTGCTGAAATGCTGCTGAAACTGTCTCACCTCTGACCTGTTGCTACAACCCAAGAAGTGTGACTGTTTTTTTCTGTCATGACTGTGTTCAGCCAGAGCTCTTGAAGAATGTCGAGCAGAACAGAAATAATAAATGAACGAATTACCTTTAAAATAATCTCAACGTTCTGGCAAGGTTTTCTCAACATTATGAACAAACATTCTTCCAGTAACGTTAATAGAATGTTACGAACAAAGTTATCTAGTTTTTAATAATATACTCAAAACTTTAGAACAAAAACTTTATTTATACATTGTTCATGGAGCGTTTTTTTCTGAAATGTTTTAGTTTGACATTCGTTTAACGCTTTTTAAAAAGTAACATTCCCATAATGTTTGAAGAATGATAAAATGCAATGTTCGCTTAATGTTCCCATAACCATGAAATATATATATATTTTTTAAAGTGGATGTTTTTTAATGTTTAGGGAACGTTTTCACATATGGGAACATTAGCCAAACGTGTCCCAGCTTTGACAAGTTATAGATGAGCTTGTGTCACTGAAAGAATCTGCATTCATATGAACAAGATTATATTGTCCGTATGATCATGTGTTCAGGGGAAGACCGGGGAGTGTTGTGACACAGGGTTAGCTGTAACACTGTAAGTTTGACAGACAGATCTTCTTTTTGAGCTCACGGGTGAAATTGCATGTGAACGTGAGCAAATTTGTAGATTTTATGACAAAAAGAAATCATTTTCAGGTAAAGTAAAAGTAAAACTCTTCATCAGTATTATTATTTTTGCCTAGCAATCACTGAATTTTAGGTACAATTATTTAACTTACATTACCTGAAGTAGCTATTTCTGTAGTTTATTTTGATGCTTGGTGTATAACTTTTAAACCCACATGCTGAAACAGCCTTGTTATGGCTGTTCGGGGTGGGGATAGTTGTAACAGTTTATTAAAAATGTTACAACCAACCCCATATGATTTCAATGAGTCCAGTTATCAATCCCATCCTCTGTTGAGGCAAAATCATGTGATTTATTCAGTAAATGTGTTTTCATCATGTGCATGTCTTCTTACCAGCTAAAAAAAAAATGATCTGCCTCAATTGAACACACAATTTTTTTGTGCATTACAATTTATGCGCATCTTGATGTTTCCATCCAGCGTTTTTTAAGCAATATCTCAGAATTCACATAAAAATAGGTGGATCTTGGAAACATAGCAACACTGTAAAAAATGTCATGTCTCCAATTAAAACATTTTCCAGTGACTGGTCATATCTACATTTTTTAGTTTAGAAAAGTTTTGAAATGACCAGTCACTAGAAAATTTTAAATTGGAGAGCTGACGGTTTTTACAGTGACTGAACTCTTACGTGACACGCACAGAAATTGTTTAACACTACATTTAATGTTCTAAAACATCTTTTTTTAATTGTTCATATTGTTCAAAACGGTTTTTCTTTGTTCTTTAATAATGTTTATGCAAAAATTGGATAGTGTGAGTGTTATTTCAGCAAATGACCTCTCAGTGTTACAGCTATAGTGCATGTTACAACAAAAGTAGTGGGGTAGATTGTAACAACGGAACTCTTTGTATTTGACATTAACTCACATAATCTGTGAATGTGTACACGTCCAAGTGAGTTATATTTGAAGCAGATAATTGTGACTAGAATGTATCCACATTTGAGACATCTAGCAGAAACAACCACTGAGTTACTGATGCTCAAACAAAAAGTGTTACAAGCTGTGTTCAGATGATTCACGTTGAGCTTGCAGCTGGTAAACGCATTACGCCCTGCAGCTCCAGAATTCCTCCAGTTTAATGTTTATTCCTGAAGTGGTTTAAAGCCGCTGAGAGCTGAAGCGTCCGTGAGGAGCTGGAAAAACTCCAGCACTGCAGAATAAAGTCTTTGTCTCGACATCGATGGTGTCTGTATGAAGGAACCGCAACAAGGATTTAGAGTTTAGCTGAAAGGAAACACTCATGTCTTTCACATTTAGCAGATGCTTTTATCCAAAGCAAGGAAAAACACAAGCACTTTATTACAAATGAGCAACAGTATTTGAATTTCACAAGAACCAGATTACCTCAGTGCTAGAACAGATATTGTGTAACAATATATCAAACAATGTCACTGATATAATAACATATCAAACTGAGTTAACATAGAGTTTACAGACGTATAGCGTTAAAACGATACCTGAAAACCCAGGGATAATTCCAAACCTGGGATTTTTGACATTTTGGGGACAAAATTAAGGAAAACAGCTTATAAATAATATTAAATTATGTTTATTTTTTTCCTATGTAAAAATGCAGAAAGATTTGCATGTTTAGTGTAAGGGGATGGAATATACAGTTTGTACAGTATAAAAATCATTATGTCTAATGAAAATCCCCATAAAACAGTAAAACACAACATGTGTGACTGTGTGAGACATCATCAGCGTCATGGAGGCACAACCACACACACACACACACACACCACAATAACGCTGCATTATGGGAGGAAAATCACTTACTGTTTGATTTTGTTCCAGGAAGTTATAAATGTGTCAGGTTGAATGAGGTCGAGATCTGCTGCTGTTTCACTCTCTTACTGTATGAGTGGTGAGAGCAGCATGCAACTCAAGGAAACAACACAAACAAGGATGGAATTGTTATCAGTTCTATGTAGAGAACAATGAGTGTACACCAATCAGGCATAACATAATTTTTTGGTCCCCCTCAGCCCTGACCCGTCGAGGCATGGACTCTACTGGACCCCAGAAGGTGTGCTGTGGTATCTGGCACCAAGATGTTAGCAGCAGATCCTTTAAGTCCTGTACGTTTTTCTTCCACTGCTCCGTGGTCCAGTTCTCATGCTCACGTGCCACTGTTGGTGCTTTCTGCGGTGGTCAGGGGTCAGCATGGGCACCCTGACTGGTCTGCGGTTATGCCGCCTCATACGCAACAAACTGCGATGCACTGTGTATTCTGACACCTTTCTATCAGAACCAGCATTAACTTCTTGAGCAATTTGAGCTCCAGTAGCTCGTCTGTTTGATCAGACCTCACGGGCCAGCCATGCATCAATGAGTCACCCATGATCCTATGGCCAGTTTTCCACTGTTCCTTCCTTGGAGCACTTTTGATAGATCCTGACCACTGCAGACCGGGAACACCCCACAAGAGCTGCAGTTTTGGCGATGCTCTGACCCAGTTGTCATCACAATTTGGCCATTGTCAAACTCGCTCAAATCCTTACACATGCCCATTTTTCCTGAGGACAAAATGTTCACTTGCTGCCTAATATATCCTGCCCACTAACAGGTGCCGTGATGAAGAGATAATCAGTGTTATTCACTTCATAATCTTATGCCTGATTGGTGTATTTCATACTGGAATAGTTACTGACACAACGATAGAGAAAGAAAATATCAAAGATCTGATGCTGTCACTGTCAGTTGGTGAAAAGCTCCTGAGCAGTGACGTCAAAAACAGCAGACAAGCCAAATACACTCAATTTTCATTCTTAAAAGAGCCTTAAAACTCACTAAATATAATGCAATGTTTGTGGCCTATCTTTTGTCTGCGAGTGTTTTATTACAGTTACAGCAACTTCCAGCAGAGTTAACTAACCCATGGTAACCAGCCAAACTTTGAGCCCTGTTACATCAGAAGAGGATGAGACAATGTTTGAACTATCTGCTGAACTATATGGCAGGACTATAACATGAATATATGCCACATGGTCATGGTTTAATAGCCTCATCATTATCTCTGTGTTGACTGACAGGGTTTGAATCTGCATCCACAGAAGTGAAAGCTTTTAAAACACCAAATATGTGTAGCAAATACAAGTCTGTAGCTTGCTTTCGGTGAGAAATGGAAGATTTTTTCAAGTAAAGTTCTGAGATGGTGTTCATCAGCCTCATGTCATTCATCAGTATGTCCAGCAGGCCCTCAGGAGTCTCTCAGGGGCCCCTGCAGACGGACATCAGAGCTCGAGTTTCACACGTCCTGCTGTGACAGATCGTCTCGCTAATGCAGCTCACAGACGTCCTGTGTGTTTTTACAGAGTGTAAATTACAATGTTTACATGTGCTCCAACAATGTGATTTTTTTTCCAATAATCAGAGTGAGGAATTAATGGATTTAGTTTTTTTTCTAGTGACACGCCTAAAATGATTTTATTTAAATGTTTTCGACCATCAATTTACTGCATTATATTCATGTCATGCAACGTTGTCAACATGAACTCAGTTTCTTCAGAACCCCAAAATTATTTTATTATGATTATGGTCACTACAATTATGAGCTCAATCGCATCAATTTGGTCGAAGGATTGTGTTTATGTGAGTTAAAGTTTTAGCATAATATGGACTTATTTGTATTATGAGGGTGCATGTAAATATAATCAATGCATACAATAATATCTTAAATTACAAAGGACATAAGACATTAATTATTAGCTGTAGTAGAGTTTCTCTCTCTCTCTCTCTCACACACACACACACACACACACACACACACATAAAGCCAGTCTGTTTGGTCAACAGTCTCATTGCTGCTCTTGTGTTTTGTTTTGTTCTCTAGTTACATGGTCTTTGACTTTTTTTTGTAGGAGTTACTATCACGGGTCAAAGGTCAGGAGACCTGTGACAGCTCCAGTTTGATAAACATACCACGAACAGTTCGTCTAGTACGTCTACACTGAAACCAGAACCTCACCAACACCAATGCCAACAAATCAACCCTGACTGATATTCCTGAATTTTTGTTTCCCTCAACGACACACACACGCACACACACACACACACACACACACACACACACACACACACACACACACACACACACACACACACACACACACACACACACACACACACACACACACACACACACACACACACACATTGTGTTTCCATGTTTTATGGGGACATTCCATAGGCGTAATGCATTTTATACTGTACAAACCGTATTTTCTATCCCCCTACACTGCCCCTGCCCCTAAACCTACCCATCACAGGAGACATGCTGCATGTTTACATTTTCAAAAACATCACTTAGTGTGATTTAGAAGATGTTTTCCTCATGGGGACCAAAAAATCCCCACAAGGACAAGGATTTTGAATATTGCCATCTTTGTGGGGACATATTGTCCCCATACCGTAGGATTACCAGTCCACACACACACACACACACACACACATACACACACACACGTCTGGTTCAATCTTTATGGTGTCTCTTCATAGGCATAATGTTTTTATACTGTACAAACGGTATATTCTCTCCCCTTACCCTGCTACTAAACCCTCACACAAAACTTTCTGCATTTTTACATTTTTGAAAAAACTCATTCTATATGATTTATAAGCTTGCTTTCTCATGGGGACCTCAATTTAGGGTCATAAGACTCAAAAGTCCCCATGAGTTTAGATGTAGGACAATGTCGTCCCACCAGTGATTTCTTCGGACCAGTGAAAACATGAGCATCTCCTACAGATGCCTTTTTTGGGTGCGTTTTTATGTTTAATTTTTATGTGTGTGATGTGTGTGTGTGTGTTCATGTTTTCACTGGTCCGAAGCAATCACTGGTGGGACGACATTGTCCTACATCTAAATCAAGATAAATAACTTGAGATGCAAAATGACATTATTAATGTCAAGGTATTAAAGGGTAACTTCAGCGCTTGGAAGATAAATCTGTATTTAAACTGGGTCATTAATGTAGTAGAAATATGAAATTATTTTTTAATTTGGTGCCTTCTAGACTGAGAAAACACAGAAAATGTATTTTTGTCTCATGGGAATGAAAGACAACAATTCCCAGAATGCACTTCGGTGCCCGAGGCTGCTCTAGGCTTATGGTTTACTTGCCGACCGCGTTCATTTTCATAACATCAGTTCAGTTAGAGACACTACAATTAAAAACTGAACGTATCTGTTCGATATAATGCGAGTGAGCCGATTGAGTGTCACGACACAAACGCAGCAGGAGTCGGATTACATTCATCACATGAGCTGAGGTAATCACGACTGTGGTATAACATCACATGTCTGGCGCATTTTCAGATCATGTCTTTGGAAGCTTAACTTTCATAGGAATTCATTTGAAAAGTTGAAACACTCACGTTGCTCTCCACCGCTCCGATAACATGAATCTCCACAGCTCCCGAGCCGAGTGCGATGTTGAAAACATGTGGAAATAGTGCCTCCTGCTGGCTGTAGTCTTCAGCCTCTGAACAAAAACTCCTCCGATGACGCAAAATGACGATATTTGCATCATCGGGGGAATTTTTCCAGAAATAAAATACATAATTCTCTAGTCTCAGGGTCATATGAGGGGGGAAAGTAAGATAATTTGAATTTACTCCTGGGTTTCTACTGATACAAAGCTTAATGCTAATCGCTGAAGTAACCCTTTAAGTATAAGTAATTAAAAAACAATACATTTGCAGAAATTATTTAAGCGTAAAAAAAAATTCAGGAAACAAGACTGTAATATCTGTTGTTTTGAATCCCAAGTAACTGCATCTTGATTTAGTTATGTTTCCCAACAAACAGGGAAGGGTCTCAGAATTCTGGCAAACGTTCTTGCAAGGTTCTCAGAAAGAACAAACATTTGTCCGATAACATTTTTAGAACATTTGTTCAAAGTTATCTGGTCTTTAATAATGTTCTCGGAACACAAAAATATTACACAAAGTGATCGAGCCTAATACATATTTTAAATGTTAGGTTACTACTTGTTTCAGAACGTTTAGAAAACATTCAACGGTAACGTTCTCATAATGTTTCAAAAATGGAATGTTCCCTCAACATTCGTTCGCATACAGGCAAGACATTTTTTTTTTTTTTTTTAACATTTGAAAAAACTGGATGTTTGAACATTCAGAAATAACGTTTTCATAACTTAATGACTATGTCAGCTAAATGTTCTTAGAACATATTTTTGTTAGCTGGGTATTTGTAGGCTACAAGAAAACAAGACAAAAATATTGAGAACGTAATTTTTATCCTTACGTACGTTATTAGTCTGATTACATTTGGATCATTTGGATCTTTGTATTTAGTTGGTTCCTGCAGCGGATCAGATGATGTTTGATCATAAGCTGTCCGGGCACGTCTGGAATGTCTTGGATCCTGTGTAACCTGAAAGAGGCCAATCACAGTGCTGTCTGTTATCAGTTGAAATTCAGTTTAATGTTTGTGAATGCTTGCGATGAAATACGCCTGAAATTAAAGATTGCTTTAAAACAAACAACATTTGTCATTCAGGAATCACAGCCGAGAGCTGCAGAGATTCTGTAGGAACCCACATGAAAAAATACTATAGTATATTATAGTAAAATTACTCTAGTAAATACTATAGTGTTTTTGAACCGTACTATAGTAAATATACTACAGTAAATTAACAACGTGTAGTAAATACTATAATATACTACAATATACTACAATTTACTGTAGTATCTTTACTATAGTATGGTTCAAAAACACTATATTATTTACTAGAGTAATTTTACTGTAATTTTACTATAATATACTATAGTATTTTTTCATGTGGGAAAAGATGGAGATTTTTTTAGGATCTCTGAGAATGTTTACCTCACTAGTAGTTCCAAACCAATAGCATAGTCCTACTAGTTTAGCCAAATGTGTGATGTTTATGTCTATTTATTACATCAGTGTTTATTTAGTAATTTAATCTATCAACATTTGCTCAACATCGCCAGGCGATTTTGTTAATCTCACCCACATTTATTAATTCATTAGGCAGATGCTTTTGAAACTGCAGTGATTAATCATAAAGAGCTCGTGACATGGTGAGCAGTAAACGAGGTTTAGTAAAGCTGCAAGCATATAGTGTGTGTGTGTGTGTGTGTGTGTGTGTGTGTGTGTGTGTTAATAGTGTTGTGTAAATGTTTCACAGTCTTTGATTCAAACGTTTGAATGTTGGGTGTTTGGCGCCCTCTTGGGGATACTGTAAATAACACAAGAAATTATCATATTATGCCCTTTTACGAAGTCTTGATTTTGTTTTTGTGGTGTACTCGAATATGTTTTCAAGCTTGATTGTTCAAAAATATTTAACAAATTTTACATTATTACAGCTCCTCTCATCCAGTCTGAGTGAAACGCGTTGTGTTTTTTTTTAGAAATATGAAACATGCTGTGATTGGTAAACTGGCCCAGTGTGTTGAGATTGACAGTGTTTTCGGGTAAACATAGACCGTAAAAAAAAATTGACGACGTGACTTCATTCTCTTCCACTGAAGAAAAGTGAAGCCGTCAACGTCGGAATATGGCGCTATCTGAAGTAGAGGCGCGATATTAATAAAAGCCCGCCAACACTCTCACAGATGCAGAATAATTCATTATGTTGGTGTGAAATAAACAGTTATGTAAATGTAGAAATATTAAAGCTAAAGCTCCAATATCTTCCTGAAAATCCTGAAAAAAGTCTGTTAGTGCCTCATTGACGACTTCACACAGAGAAGCCAATCTCAGCTGTCAATCATGACGTCACACCCCCAGTTTTTATAGCATCAAATAACTAACTAAAACCAAACTTATTTAAAACAAAGAACACTTGAAATGACATCAGTGTGATAAAAATAGCTAAAAAAAATATATGAAGTGTAATTTGATTGTTTAGTTTGTCTCGTAGCCATTAGAATACACAAAGGGACGGGGGTTACGACCTATACTGGGGTTATGACCTATACTGGGACCAACCACCTGGGGATGCGATCGAGACGTTTTGGCTTCAGTTGTAAACACGAGTGTGACAGGCTTGGTCACGCCTCTTCATAATCGCAAGCTCTACTCAGAAGTAAATATTAAAGGTGCTGTATGTAAGTTTCTGACTGTACTAAAGCATAAAAATAATAATATGTTTGCAGATATTTAGGAAACATGCTAAGTTTACATGCTCATTTCTCTGAAAAAACAATGCTACTGCCAGTTATTCTGCTTTGAAATGTGTGCTCCGTGTCAGAATGTCTGTTTTTGTATTGATCTGTGCGATACCACACGTTGCCAGTTTACCCAATAGTATTTCGACACTCCAGGTGGCCAGTAGGCGGAAAACCCAACCTAAAAAGCCTCGGCATCCATCTAAATATATCTATGAACGGAAGCACATCAGAAGGCGGATAAATCAACAAATCAACTTACAGTGTCTTAGTCTCCTCGCCTTCCATAGTCAAACGGCTGTTGAGTCTGAGGAGGAGGGGAAAACATTTTTTTTTTTATTTTGGACTGCAGTACCCATTTCAACCACTAGATTCTTACATACAGCACCTTTAAAGAAGGCATTCATTTCAAACCAGTTTAAGCCTGATTCATACTGACAATAAGTCAATAACGAACAAGGGGATCTCAGAACGGATTTGACAGGACGTTTCAGTGTGGTACGTTTTTTTATCATGAGCTCCAGCACTACATTTCCCAGAATCCCTCTTTCGTAATACCATTCTAACGCCAAATATCATCGTGACTTCATCAAGTCACGTCATCAAGTCTCGTTTACTATTGGCCAGCTCAGGTCACGTGATCAAAACAGTGTCATGGCGGCGTCCGCAGCGGTCCGGGCGGGCGTGAGTTTTACTCAGAGGTTCGTCCGAGTTTCGCCGGACTGCAGCAGCTGTCCGCTTTACCGTTTAAAGGTGTGTACGGGAGCCGCGGTTGGACGAGCGGTCGACGGGTTTTCAGCTCCCAACAGGCGCCTGCAGACCAGCATCGGTGCGTTCATCACACATACACACTTCAGCCGCTGATGGCGTGTTAGTAGTTTGCGTAACTCTGTGTTTGTGTGTGTCAGGTGTGTGTCAGAGTGAAGACAGCAGCTCACCTGAGGAGGACAGACACGAACATGTGTGAGTTTACACACCCTGCTGTGTCGTGACAGATAAAATGTGTTGCTGGACTGACTGATGTATTTGATCCTTTACTGTAGTGTTAATGTTGTGTATGTCGACCGGTCTGGACAGAGGATTCCAGTCAAGGCGAAAGTTGGCGATAATGTTCTTTACCTGGCGCACAAGCATGGCATTGATCTTGAAGGTGAGTTCAAACATCTGCACCGTGTCTTTTAGATTCATCTTCATAATCTGCAAGCGTAGGTTTGCTTTTGACATTGGTAGGGACATTGTGATAGACTTTTGACCGCATGCCATCTATAAAAAGCCTGTGCTGAAAATATTTGTCCTGTGCTGAAAATCCTTAATCTAATTTGGTGTTCCCGTCTTGTCCTTGACCGGCCTTTTAAATAACTTAAAATCTCTCATTATGATACATTATCGCCAAATACTGGATTCAATCTTTTTGTCTTTTTTTTATTTTATTTTTTATAAATAGCCCAGGTTATGTATTTATTTATAGAGCTAACTGATCATAGGCCTCATTGATCTGAGCTCATGAACCTCAGGTTTTTTTTGGTGAATAATCATGACTGAGCTTTTGTGATACTGAAGTGCTTGAGCTGAATTGAATGACACTTCAGTAGTGCTGGATATTGGCATGGACGTTGCTATTCAATGCCGTGGTTTGCCGGTGTCTCCCGTTGCTCTGTTCTCAGGGGCCTGTGAAGCGTCTCTAGCCTGCTCGACGTGTCATGTGTACGTGAACAGCGAATACTGCAATAAACTTCCAGAACCTGAAGAAAGGTAAGCGCATAATGGTAGAGCTACATGATTAATCGTTAAAATATTGAAATCTCTATTTAAACACCCACGCGACCTTATTACTAAATGACAATAATTCAGCTAAATCTATTACAATAATTCAGATTATCACAGGAGCACGGGTATAAAAGATAACAGTTCGAATATAAATACTGATGTCTATGCTAGTGATCAAAATAGAGTAAATCACCTTTTGAAAACAAGGGCTTAAGTTGACATGAACTTTTTTTGCTCACCAGCCACCAGCAAGTTACTAGCCACTCAGCATTTTCACTGGCCAAAGTTTTGACATTGATGTCATGGGGGGAAAATTTTGTATAGATAGTTTTAATATTATCTCATAATTTGGCTGAAGGCACATTAGTTAGCTAGCATTTTTGAAAAAAGTTTCATTATGGTTTATACTGGACAAACCGTATTTTCTCTCCCCCTACACTGCCCCTGCCCCTTAACCTACCCATCGCAGGAAACATTCAGCATTTTTACATTTTCAAAAAAACATAATTTAGTATGTTTATGAATTAATTTAAATTGTGGGGACCCCAGCGGAAACACACACACACACACACACACACACACACACACACAATATTTATCCAGAATCGTGCAGCTCTACATAATGGTTTTCATCACTACTCATTGAACGAGCGTCACACGTGTGTTGTCCCTGCAGGGAGGACGATATGTTGGACATGGCGCCGATGTTGCAGGAGAATTCCCGTCTGGGATGCCAGATCATCCTGACGCCAGAGCTGGACGGCATCGAGCTGACGCTGCCCAAGGTCACACGAAACTTTTACGTGGACGGTCACGTGCCCAAACCTCACTGAGCGCCAGGGGTCATGAAAGGAGAGTTCAAGTGAGAGCACTCGGAGGCCAGGGGTACACCTCGCAAAGCACTGTGGGATACCGATATTAAACAACGCCTCTTCCAGTGAGCAGGTTATAGTCGTTAAAGGCTTGTTAACTGCGTGGCATGAACGGCCCGTGTGTGGAATCTCTCGTGAGCTGAAGAGCGCAGAACTCTTGAGCTCCAGCTGAATTTGGTCCACAGGTATTTCCACATGGAGAACTCTGGTGTTATTGTTTATTATCCTGCATATAACCTGATTTACAGGACATTATAGATTGTATAGTTTTGGCTTAAATGCACTGAACACATCAAACATCTGTTTTTTTCTCAGGTTCATTTCTTTTGTATGAATAAAATGAGCCTATTTTTGGCTAATTAGGTGCGTATGTTTTCCATAACTGTAACTTCTGAGTTTTGTAGTTCACATTTTCTTGATGGCTTACTGTACTGCAGGAAAAAAATTACTGCTACTGCTGTGGAAAATACACTATATACACTAGTGTTCACAAGTTTGGGGTCTTGAAGATTTTTAAATGCTTTAGAAAGAGGTCTCTTCTGCTCACCAAGGCTGCATTTATTTGATCAAAAATACATTAAGAACTGTGAAATATTACAATTTTAAATAAATGTTTTCTATGTGAATATATAATGTAAAATGTAATTTATTCCTGTAATCAAAGCTGACATTTGTGCATCATTACTCCAGTCTTTAATTCAGAAATCATTGATTGGCTGCTCAAGAAACATTTCTGATTATCAATGTTAAAAACAGTTGTGCTGCTTTATTTTTTTGTGTGTGGAAACTGTCATACGTTTTATTTTTCAGGATTCTTTGATGAATAGAAAGTTCAAAAGAACAGCATTTATTTCAAATAGAAATCTTTTGTAACAATATAAATGTCTTCACTGACTCGTTTGATCGGTTTAACGCATCCTTGATTAATAAAAATGTTAATTTCTTATTAAACTTTTGGTTTATACAACATTAAGCAGCACAATGGTTTTCAACATTGGTAAAAAGCAAATCCTCATTTCAGAATGATTCCTGAAGGATCATGTGACACTGAAGACTGGAGTAATGATGCTGAAAATTCAGCTTTGATCACAGGAATAAATTACATTTCACATATGTATTCACATAGAAAACAGCTATTTTAAATTCTAATAATATTTCACTGTTTTTACTGTATTTTTGATTAAATAATGCAGCCTTGGTGAGCAGAAGAGACTTCTTTCAACAACATAAAAACGACCCCAAATTTTGACAACAGTGCAAGTTAATATTACAGACTGTGCAATGATGTATAAATACATTAAAAAAAGGCTTTGTTTTATTCAGGCAAAATATAACTTTTTTTTCTTTCGGGGTGAAGTATGACATGTTTCATGAGGTTCAGCAAAGAATACATAAGCATTCCACATCGCAAATGATTTCTGCTTTTCATAAACATAACATGTTCTGACTCTTTCTGTGTGAAGCTGTAGTGGAGAAACATGACACTGCAGAAAGAGTAATTCTCCCCGTTTGCTCTGGTGTTTGATGATCAGTTCATGAAACAGTCCTTCAGTAGATGCTGATCTAAAGTTCATTTCATTACTTCAGAAACCACAAATCTGTTGAAAGTTTGTACAATAATAAATATCCCATGCTTGATTATTTTGATGAGTGAAATAAACAATAATGTATCATATTACATGTGTTTGGTGTCTGAGATTAATAAAAATAATTTCACAGTGAATTAATCAAAGATCCACGTTACACAGTATTCTTAAAATATAGTTAATAAAGGTCTCAACATTAGTTAAAGCATTAACTAACATGAACAATATATTTGTGTTGCATTTACATGTGTTACTGTTAGTAAAACTTTAATTGTTTATTCATTTTAGTTCACAATGCATTAACTAATGTTAACAAATACAACTTTGGATTTTCAATATGTTGAAAATAACATTGACTAAGATTAATAAATGCTCTGGGAGTGTAAACTTTAATTTTGCATGTTTGTAAATGAAAACTTAAGTGTCACCACATTACTTTTGAGTGAATCTGGAGCTCCAGAAGGACAGGTGAGATCCGGAACACCTGCTCATCATCACGTCACGTGACTGTCGGTATTACATGAGAAATGATTCCCGTCATCACAGTCCTGCTACAGAGTCACAGCGACTCGTTCTCATGTGGTGAGTTTATTTACTATTTACAACTGTTAATAACCACATTTATCACTTTTACATCTGATGTCGCTGAAGCCGCAGCCGTTCGGGTCAAACTGCTGAGGAACGTGAGCGCGAGCCACGCGCGGGAGATTTACTGTTACTTTGTAGCGGCTCCTGAGGGAAAATTCGATCTGTTACATTCTAAGTTATGACGATTATGACCAATTATGACCAGTGTCTGAAGCATTCTAGAGTGAAACTTAACTGTGAGTTTTTATCATGTTTCAAGTTTATTTATTTTTTAGCAGTTTTCTATCAGTTGAGATGTAAATGACTGATTAAACCCCGTGATTTAAAAGTGCCATTACAGTGAGTCTTTAAAAGACATTTTGATGTCATATATATTATAGAAACCACATTATGGGTAATTCTCTGACCGTATTTTGTGTGTGTGCGTTTTCAGTTTTCACCATGATCTTTACTGCAGTGAACAGATGTGTAACATCACTCTGGGGTGACTTCAGGTTGATTGGGACACTTTTTAGGCATTGAGATGACTGTGGGGAAAGTCCCAATCAACCTGAATTCACCTTATACACACACAAACAAAATATTTTTTTGGGAAAAAATTCATACTTGTATTCAGTAAGGATGCATGATTGTGATTGAAAGTGACAGTAATCACATTTATAATGTTACAAAAGATACCAAATATATGCTGTTCTTTTGAACTTTTTATCTGTCAAAGAATCCTGAAGAATAAAATATATCCGTTTCCACAAAAGTAGGATGCAGCACAAATAATTATCAGTAAAGTTTATTAAGCAGCAAATCAGCTAATTGATTTCTGAAGGATCATGTGACAGAAGACTGGAGTAAAGAAGCTGAAAATTCAGCTTTGATCACAGGAATTTTTTTTAAATTTTCTAATATACTCACATAGAAAACGGGTATATAAATTGTAATATGTTTTTTTTTGTTTTAATAGGGATAGTTTCATCCCAAAGATGAAAATTGTCGTTTACGCTCCATGAAGTTGTTCAAAACCTGAATGACTTTCTTCTGCTAAACGCTATAAAAGATATTTTGATGAATATGGGTAACCAAACAGTTGATGGACCCCATTGACTTCCATAGTATGGAAAAAATACTATGTACTTCATACAGGTTTGGAACAACTTGAGGGACAGTAAATTATGACAGAATTAGCATTTTTGGGTGAACTGTCCCTTTAATACTGCTATTCCATATTTCAAAGGCTTGTGTGTGAGTTTATGTCTATTTTTCAGCAGACAGATGAGAGAACATGAGCTCTCATGCACGTTCCCCATGTGACCCTGCAGAAGATGTGCAGCACCAGCAGGTCACACAGTCTTCAATCCTCCTCCTGATCCAGGAGGCCACGAATCTTGCTCCGCCCGTGGATGACGGGAGCTTGACTTCTGGAGCGTCACGTGGAGAGAATCCAGACGGCAGCTCGCTCCTCCTCTCCGGCCCTAAAGACTCAGAGTTCACAGGCTCTTTCTCTATAATGCGAGAGTCTGACCGCAGCAGTGCATGGGAAGTGATGCGTCTGATCAACCAGCAGTGCGAGCGGCTGCTGCAGTCCGGAGGTCAGGTGGATCTCGACTTGTCAGATGGGACAGAGACCGTTATGCTGTCCAGACCACCCGAGTGTCCCGCTGTTTCCTCCAGCAGCGTCCCGTCCAATGCATGTTTCTCATTTGCAGTCGTCTACAGCTCTGAGTCCATGATAGATGTGGAGGAATTTAAAGAAAGCGATGATCTCGCTGAGCTTATAAAAACAAACATGAGTGACGTCAGCACCAGTGAAAAGTGTCTGACAGAAAACACGCCTGTCGAGTCCAGAGACGAGGGCTGTTCTGATCAGGGCGAATCTGTCCTGTCCACAGGAAGTGACTGTCCTCTTGACTTCACTTCCTGTTTAGTGTCTGAGCAAGATGCTGAGAGTGCATGGCTCCCTCTGAACATCTCTGAAAACGCATCGTCATCACAGCCGACTGACCTCAACAATAATCTTGTAGAGACTCCAAATAAGGACGTCCAGACTTCGTCATGGGATGGCCACCGACGCACACAGAGGAAACAGCCTCGTCCCGCCCGGAGCCCCAACCCTCAGGACCCTGATGTGCAGGGCATCACGTTCAGCATGTATCCGGAACTGGAAGGCGGCAAAGATCAGAGCAAACTGATCATCACCTCCAATTACAGGTGGAGCTGCTCTTCAATAAATATAATATTTCTGTAAAATGAGACTGATGGTGTGTTCTTCTCTGCTCAGCGAGGAGATCCGACGCTTGAGAAGAAGCAGGAGCAGCCGCTGCAGATCTCTCCAAACTTCCCAGAGGAGCAGCTGCTCTGAGGAGGAGAGCGACTCCTGCGGTCTGTCCAGTCAGTACCAGACATCAGCACCAGAGGGCACGCATCACACACTCACACACTTGTTAGAGTCGTTCAAGTCACTCCTCACTAGCACTAGTACTCATACTGATCAAACTACTGCTACAGGTTAAAGTGTTAGGTGTTAAAGTTGAGTGTGTTTGAGCTCCAGACATGAATGATTCCTCAATCACTTTAGGTGATCAGACACGGTCACCTGCAAGATCAGGATTCCCTCTCAAAGGGGGGGGTTGAGAACCCCTGATTTTAGACACCTTAGACATATAATATTTACTTTAAGCCTCCATGTGATTATTATTATTATTTTTTTTTAAGTTAATATTTATTTAATTTAACCACACATTTGCATGTTGGTTAATGGTCACATGACATGCAGGTAAATTATTTTTTATTGCAAAATATTTATATATAACCTAGGGCTGCACAAGAAATTATATTGCACTTATGCAATGCTGAAACCAACTAAGACTTTTATCAAGTTTATTATTACTATTAGTAGAAGTTTGGTAACACTTTACGCTAAGTTCTAATTTTCTTTAAATTATTGCCTTATTTAACAATATAATTTTAGAACATTTATTAATCTTTCTTAATGTTAGTTCACAGTGCATTAATGTTAGCAGAACTTTTTCCCTTAAATGTTGTGATTTTAATATTAATAAATGCTGTAGAAGTTGTTAGATCATGTTAACTTACTAATGTTAACGATTATTGTAAAGTTTTACCATTATTTTTAACTCTAATTATAAAAATGACAACACATTACTGTTGCTAATTATTTGTTGTAATATTAATACAATAATTGGTAACACTTTACATTAATGTCTCATTAATTAACATTGATTATTGCATTAACAGTAAGCAAGACATTTATTCCATTATTAGTAAATAAATACAACTGTTCATTGTTTTTTCATGTCAGCTCAGGTTTATTCATTAATATTAACAGATACAACTTTTGATTTTGATAATGTATTAGTAAATGTTGAAATTAACTTTAAATAAGATGCCATAGAAGTCTTTTTCGTTGTTAGTTCATGTTAAATAATGCACTTATCTAATGTTAACAAATGGAACCATGTAGTGTTACTAACTATGTACCTTCATTACTGTCGAGATCTAAACGTTTATTCAGTGGGTCGTTTAGGGTCGCAAAGTTTGTAGAGTCACACTGAACATTAGTTTTGTGGTTATGATGAAAGTGAAGAGTGCTGGCTTGTTGTTCTCGTATGTTTGTTCCTCAGGGAGTAAGATATGTGCGTCCTGCTGTACGAGGAAGACTCCTCTCTGGAGAGACGCTGAAGACGGGACGCCCCTCTGTAATGCCTGTGGGATCAGGTGTGTAAACTCTCTCTGCTTGTGTTCCTACTTTTGAGGCAGTTCACAATGAAAATGATAACTAGAATGATAAACATAGCTGCAAGCAGCAATTATCGGGGCAAAGCACAAAAAGGAACAATGACATGTAAGCTTCAGAAAAATGGCGGGAAAATTGTCATGATGTAAAATTATGAAATTGTAAATATTGTTTATAGCCATTATGGTTCAAAAGTTATTAGCATAAATGTAATGAAACTTTGGACAGTTGGTGGCACTAGAGGGATTGAGTTAGCGATTTGAAGTTTGCCGTGGTCAATGTTTGGACTGACCTCTACCTGTGTGCCAAATTTCACAACTTTTTACCATCCGCTTACAATAGGTGCCATTGCATCATTCGGTGCTTGGCCCCTAAATATATTCGTGTCCACCCCAACGCACAATATCGTTCTGTTCATACTAAGCACACTGCAGTTTTGTCGCTTGTCTCTTTAAATGCTCAAGCTCGTTAAAGAAGGATGGATTTTGATTGGCTGTCTGATCGTTTATCGGCTGGAAAACAAAAATCTTTCTGCAAGTGATTCCAATTATATTGTTTCTCTGTGCGGTTATAGTTGTGCTGTGAACTCTGGTAGTCTTTTATAGAACTTTATCGTTATAGTTATCATCTTTGGGCCTTTATTGTTAATCATTCATTCTGAAGAAATTAAAGTTTTTCTTTATAATCTTTGATCAAAATGCAATAACTCACTCCTGAAACAACTTTCCTTCAGCTTATGTTGACCTCCTTCAATTTAAAGACGTGTTCACCATCCCATCAGTTCATTATGGAATAATAATAAAAAAAAACGTAGGACTTGATTCTCTTCGTTTCACATCACACTCTTAAAAATAAAGCTTCTTTATTGGAATCGATAGTTCCATGAAGAACCTTTAACATCCACAGAATATTTTTATTCCACAAAAGTTTCTATATAGTGGAAAAAGTTTCTTTAGATTATTAAAATAGTCTTCGCACTAAGAAAAAAATTGGTTCTGAACACTTTTTTTTTTTTTTTTTAAAGAATGTTCAGAAGTAAAATGACTTGTGGAAGCCAAGTCCAAATGTTTATTTTGCATGGCAGACATTTTATTTTAAGGGGTCCTTGTTACAGTGTAATTATAGATTTAAACAGATAGTTCACCCAAAAATAAAATAAAAATACTGTCATTAATTCCTCACTCTCATGTCGTTCTGAATCCGTAAGACCTTTGGTCATCTTCAGAACATAAATTAAAATATGTTTGATGAAATCCGAGAGCTCGCTGACCCCTCCATAGACAGCTATTTAATAAACTTTTCAAGACAATGTAAACCGCATAGGAAACTGGCACAGGCTAGAACGAAATTATTGCATAAAGTCGTTATTTTAGTTTGTTTTTGTGCACAAAGTATTTGCGTCGCTTCATATAATTAAGGTTGAACCACTGAAGTCACATGGACTATTTTAATGATGTCTTTACTACCTTTCTGGGCCTTGAAAGTGGTCATTAAATAGCTGTCTATTTCGGGGTAAGAGCTCTCGGATTTCATCAAAAATATTTTCAAGGTGTTACGGGTTTGGAACGACATGAGGGTGAGGAATTAATGACAGATTTTTCATTTTTGGGTGAACTACCCCTTTAAGTACTGAGTAATATTGTACTTACTATAGGGTTAGGGTTTATATTTGTGCATAATTTATAATCATTTCTAGAGCAAGTATGTGTAACAACAGGGATACTGGAAAATGAAGTGTTACCCAAAAGTCTGATGCGACTGACTGTTTCTACACTGCATAAACCTCTAACTAATAAACATGAACAAAGTACTGTTTTTGGAAATTAGTAGTACATATTCACCTAAATAAGGCCTGGTTTAGTTATTACACACTTTTGGTTTTTGCAGGTATAAGAAATATCGCGTGCGCTGTCACCAGTGCTGGAACATCCCGAAGAAGGAAGCAAACACCAACTCGAAGTGTCTGAAATGCGGCGACGTCCTGAAGCTGAAGAGCAGCAGCTGGTAGGACTTTCATTACCATTAGCTTCACATCTGCTGAAGCTCTCAGATCTGAGCTTTTCTGTGGCGAGATGAACGTGTGAAGCTCCGTCTGAACGGACACAGAGTCTGTTGGATTTCATGAGCGATGTGTAAAATAACTGAATCATTCTCAGGGTCTGTTTTTGTGAATGAACTGATTTGCTGTAACCATTTCTCCTTGAGCTGTTCAGTTTAGTGCTGCACATGACTATTGATTGTTCGCTTATTTAATTGACCCATTTTTCTTGTTTGTGACATCATATTTATTAATTAACTTATTTATTGTATTTTCTTTGGTCACAGTCATCTCTCTTTGTTTTCCCACTAGCTGACTATCACATGTGTTGTGTTCAGAAGTTGTTCCGTGCTGGAATTAAATATTAAATTGTATTTATTATAGAGCTTTATTGTCAGTGTTTTCTTAAACATTACGCAGATGCTTTATTATCTAATTAATATGACTGTATGCTCAGTTTGACATGAATCAGTCATATTTATGTATGTAGCTTAATACATAAAGTCGGCATGAAACTGAAGTTCCGCTGTTTTTTTTTCTCCCTATTGTGCTGTATTTTTGAGGGAAATGCTTTTGGATCAAGAACAAAATAGCCTTGATTTTGTCAGTGGGGAATTGATTGGATGGTTGTGGTTTGCTATTGGTCGATCTCATATGAGTGACAGGTTATTCTGATTCAAGATTATGAGGCACATTTAAATAAAAAGAAAAGATAACTGCATTAAAAAATAAGACTAGTCAATTTTGATTTCATGGTGACTTTGTTTCCTCTCTGATGATAGAATCAGCTGTTTTATGTGCGTGTTGAGTGTGAGTCTCAAATGTTCTGCTGTAAATATGATTAATGAGCTCAAAGCATTTCTTTACATTACTTTATTGGTCTTATTATATTTTTTTCCCTAAGGCCAAAAATCTGAAGATTTCATGTTTTTGATCACATAGCTTCTTCTTCTTTTTTTTCTCTTCTCCTTGTCCTCCTGCTTCATCGGAGAATGATTCAGTTGTTCAGATTCAACACATAAAAAACATAGAGTTCTATATAAAACACTGTTCTAGACTCAATTTTGGCCTTTATGCCAAAAAGCCGCAATACAAGGAGATTTTCTTTCTTTTTTGTTGTTGTTGTAATGTACGTTTACAAGCTGTTTAATTCATACCATTTAATTAAGATTAGAAAATGTATTAAAACAAAATTGACACACAAGATCACATCATGGAACCCTATAAGGTTTTCTTTAGAACCTTTTTCTTTTAAATGGGTAATGCATTTTTTGCATTTTTCAGTGCACTGGTAATGTTAGTATGATATTTACATCAAAAATTGCCAATTTAGAAATAAAAGACAATTTTCTACCCTGATTTTAGCCTCTGATTTGAACCATCTTGGCAGCACGTAATCGCGAGTCACTCTCGCATAACAGAAAATGGGCAAAGAGGCGGGACGTGGCTGGAGCTGTGTCGTGATGATTTAACAGAAAGCAGTCAAACGGCTATCCACCTGTCAGTCAAAATGACCACGCCCCTAATTATGCAGAACTTTAAGGCTTTATATAATGTAAACAAATTAGTTATAAAAATTTACCCCCTCACAGTTGTCATGAAGGGCAAAATTAGCCATTTAGACCAAAAACCATAATTTGTACCAGGCTGTAAACATGTTTTGTTTTTTTGCTGTAAAGTTGGCCATTTTAGCATGGGGCTCAATGAGATTCTGCTCCCTTCTGGAGCCTGTCTCTAGTGGCCAGTGGATGAACTGCAGTTTAAGTCACTTACGTATTGGCTTTAAAGCTACACTGTGTGATATTTTCCCTCATCTAGCGGTGAAAAGGTATATGACCATCCAGTGAATATTAGTTTCTGTTCCTCTCAATTCCGATTTCGTTTTAACTCCTACGGTGGCCGATTTACATAACTTCCAGTTCGACCTCGTCCATGAGTGTTCCTTCAGGTGATGAGTTTACTTTAGAAAACTATTATAATTTGCAGTTATTTAATTTGTCAGTTACCATGTAGGTTATGACATCTATGTAAAATGAATAATAGTTTTACGTTTTCGTTATTTTTTACCATTTCATTGCTAAGATCAGCTATCAGGTTCCCAGACAAATGCAAGCTAATCTTAGTAAAGTAACTTTTATCGGTGCTATCGTTATTCTGTATATTGTACGACATCACTAGCGTAAGGCAAAGTTTACATTGTAGGCTATATCAGTCTCAAGCAATCCCCCCTCTTCACATTTGACACAGTGCCATCGAGTGTTAAAACGCGAAAGGCGAAGCTAGAATTTACGGGTATGTCCCTCTTTGGCTGATGTACTTTCAAGATGGAGGTTCAACATGGCGACGCGCATTCGAACCCCTCACCCGTATGTATTTTCAATGGCATATTATACACTTATGAGAATACTTCTTTCAAGTAATAAAGTAAATATACATTAATGAGCACATATATTTTTGAAAGAACTAATTGTTTTTAGCTAAGAATAAACAAAAAAAGTTACACAGTGTAGCTTTAAGAGAAACTGCGGGAAGTTGCCGTTGATTTGAACACTGTTTAAAGGGGCGTGTCTGCTGTGAGACTTCAGTGTAAACGCCCACTGCTGTGATTGGCTGACATCTTTGCACATGAAATAAGTATTACATGTGGAACTCTCTAAATTTTTTACTATATTTTTACTATTACAGCTGTCGAGAGTTAACTTATCATTGAAAGTGTAGATTGTAACATTACGTTTAGTACTCGTGCTGTTTAATTGACAGCTCCAGGTGTTATAAAGGGAGCTTTATTTGATCGCTTTCTGTATATAATTTAATCACCATTTAAATAAGAGATTATTTTCATGCTACTAAGAGAAGCAATGTGAAGTTGACAGTTTAGTTAATGGCTTGATTTTACTGACACATAAACAGCAATAAATGATTGAGACAAAGAAAGTTTGACTATACATGAGTCATTACATATCAGAAATCACTGATCACAGATCAGGCATTAGAATTAACATGGTTACTTGCATGTTGTGGCATTACTGTCAGGTCCAAATCTTACAGTAAAAGTTTGTTTTTAGCCTGCATCGATTCAAAATGGCATCTTATTTACCTGAGAATCCACAGTGAAATGTACTGAACAATAATGCTCTACTTAGACATTCACATAGTCAATATATTAACAATATAATGCTAATACAGGTAATATGTTAATGTATTAACAATACGCATTTTCCTAGCATTAGGATCCTTTGGAAGGTAGCTATTTTTAGTCCAGTGATTCTGTATCTCTTCTTTTCTCACTAATGAGCCAGTGGGCGGGGCCAAAGATGTGATGATGTAGAAGTAGGCGGTTCTGCAGATTCGCACTGTTGAGTCATAATGTGACAGTTCTAAATGAGTCGTCTTCAGGGCTTGATTTCCTTCAAAGTTGTTTTGTTATAAACTTACAAGATGTTTTTATAATTCAATGCCCTCTTACATGTCAAAAGATCAAGAAAAATGTGATTTCTCAATTCATAACCCCTTTACAAGTGTCGCTGTTCCTTTGCTCTTTGACCGTTCATCATGTTCAGGTCCTGGATCAGAACAGCAGTGGTTGTTTGTTGTGGATCTCTGTTGTGTGTTTTCATGATCTGTGGTTTTTCTGTTTGTTTGGATTACTCTTTGAAATGTACGGAGCTGCAAATGAGAGATGTAATAGAAAAAGTATAGGACATTTCAGTGCTTTTAGTTTTGTGCATGTTTCTAAAATTTCTTCCAGAACCATTGCCATGCGTGCAGGAATTTAAACTGGATGTACCATTCGCCAGAACTTGATACTGCGAGGACACATGTTTTGGTTGCAAAAACACTGAAATATGATTTCCCTACTATCTCATTTTTTCCAACAGGCACCATTTTCCCATATGCACTCTGTAGAAAGGCTTGTGTGTGTTTATCTCAGCATAGAGATAATGATGATCTGATGACAGATGAAGAGTTTCCACCCATCCAAACCTCCAGGAATTAGGATTTTATTTATTTTATTTTGCATTGTGACAAACACTTTTATCGTTCATCAGCTGGAAAATATTCTGAAAGCGATTACAATGATATCGCTCCACTGTGTCGTTATTGTTGCAATTGTGGGTGTTTATAACATGTATTGTTATCGTCCTTGGCCTTGTGGTTTTACCACAGGAAATGTTGGTTGTTAGACATGAAACAGAATACCAGAAACTCTTGAATCTGCGATAAAATCACTGTAACCTGTCGTTCTCATGGCTCATTATCTGAGACACCAATCACTGTTCCATAAATGGCTCAGTTTAATACTATCAGTATTATTACTACTCTAGGAAGCATTCAGTACATTCAACTATTGAAGAGCATTAATGAATCATAAGATGTCTAATGGTCACTCATGTCTTGGATTTATACTCGCTTCTGTCGTGTGTCAGAGACGCATGTTTATATGCATGGCATCAGAAAGTTGACAGTTTTGTGATCTGACATTTGCAGTGTTTCACTGAACTCAACGATCTCAGAAGATCAAGAACAATCTGATTTCTCATAATGAGCTCATAAAAGTGCCCCCTTTTATACCTTTTGGGATATCCCCTTTCATGTAGTGTGTAATTGAAAATTTGCAGACCTTTTACAGTCACAAAGCTCTAAGTGCAGATTAATGGAGTTATTGTCTCCCAAAATAAAGTGATTCTGAAATGAGTCGTCAGTAATTCCAGTCTACTAGGGGTGTGACGAGACACTTATCGGGTCCACGAGAACGAGACAGGACAAGATTTTTAACTTGGTATTTTTAAGAAGTCCTCAATGATGAAATATATGAGAAATTGTTTGCAGGTGCATTTGAAGCGTTTTAACTTGTAATCTTGTAATGAATTCATACTCAGAAAGTATGAAATCATCATATACAGTAAAAGACAACAGAGAGCTTCTCTCTCCTGTATGATTGTCTCTTCAGACCTTAGAACTGTACATGAGCTTCTTTTGACTTCCTAACTGAACTCCTTCCCACAAATTGATCATAGATATTAAGTGCAAACAATAAACATAATACCATAATCAAAGTGCACAATGTTCAAAGTGCAAATAGAGACCACATTTTTTTTCGAGCATGATAGAGTTAAGAGATGGTTACAACTAGATTGCTTTCATCTAGGAAGATATTCGCATGCCTCAGGGAGTCGCTTTCAAACAGCGGTAACGTATTGAAATCACGTTTGAATGCGCGATCCGGTTTACTTTCACTTTTGCAATCGTGTGGAGGCCTACTCTGTGAATAGCTAGACAGCTTTTCACCTCAACGAGAAATCTCGTCACAGTTTACTCTTGTGAGATCTCGTGGGATGAGATCTCGTCACACCCCTACAGTCTACCTACGTAGATTTGTAACTAATTTGCAAAATGCCACCCTATGGTCTTCATTGGCTAAACAGCGTCTGCTTTGCCCCTCCCTCAAACACAGTAGTTGTAGCTGAGACTGGAAGAGTTTGGTTCGTGTTGTTCATGTTGAGAAGATGCTGTTTTCTGCTGACAAAGCAAACCCACTTTGATGAGATCGATACGGTAAAACTGACGCCATCGTTACTGTTCGTATCACTGTATCAAGAGCTGAGAATCAGATATGATAATGAACGTTTGGTTTCTGACCAATCAGAACAGACTGGGCCATCTGACCAATCAGCAGAGCAGCTCTCAGAAAGGCGGGGTTTAGAGAGACTGAATCCTTTTATCGAAACGTTTCAGACACTGTGAGAAAAGAGCTGATGCTGCAATGTGTTTTATGAGAATTTGATGCATTTAAACCTATTGTAGGAGACGCCAAAACACAATTAGAAGCCCTTTAAAAATAGCATACTAGGGGCACCTTATATAATTATGTCTTTATCTATGCGTTATCATTCAATTTGAATGTTTGAACTCCTGTTGTCCTTTTGATGCTGAAGCGAATTTGGCCCCGTCCCATCTGCTCCACCTTGTTAATCGGAAACCCGGCGGCCCCTTCACAGCGTATTAAGAAATGAGTTATGAATAATGAGCGTTCGTGCACTCACACCTGTGACCGTGGCAGATATATCCTGTTTGGAAAATGGCCGACGGTCTCGCCAAACCCTCAACATCAAGCCTCCTGCAAGCCTCCCGCCCGAGTGCTCCAACAGGAAGTGTGGACAGGAAACAGCTGTCGCTGACATCCTCCCTCTGCTGCTCCAGGTGCATCCTGGGTACTCGACGCTCAGCAGCGCAGACACAATCTTTATCTGTAGAAGTCCGCTCATTTTCAGTGAGCACTGACCGATGGATGGTGTGCACTGTAATGAGTTATATTTGATGTGTGTCTGAATGAATCTGGATTGGTCACGACAGTAAAGTCTGATTCTCTCGCCATTTCACGCAAGAGCAGCCACGCATGAAGGATATATATAATCGTGCATGCAGATGTGAGCAAGCGCAATGGTCTCTGCATCTTATCAAACCACATGATGTGTGCGATCGACTCTTGAGCTTTAGACCACATATGCTAAATAATGTACTGATGTTTCATTGTCATGAATCATGAACATCAGAGCTGATGTATTTTTAATCAAATGTAGGATTTGATATTTGAAAACGGTAGTCCTGTGTATTTTTCTTCCTGTTTTAATTTTTTTAAATCAACATTTTAATGGTTCAATTCAGTTATCAGAAATGTTGTAATCAAAAAGTATGTCTAATTAATTGAAATCATGAAACTTAAACAATTTAATAACAGTATAATAAAAGTAAAAATTACGTTTAGGGCCCAGTCAAATTCCAGTTTAAGTATTTATAAGATATTTCATATTTCAATATTTCATCACCGCTCAAAAAAGAAAAAGAAAAGCATGTAAACATTTGAAATGGGTTGTTATTACAGCAGCAATATACACTCACCTAAAGGATTATTAGGAACACATACTAATACTGTGTTTGACAGAACTGCCTTAATTCTACGTGGCATTGATTCAACAAGGTGCTGAAAGCATTCTTTAGAAATGTTGGGCCATATTGATAGGATAGCATCTTGCAGTTGATGGAGATTTGTGGGATGCACATCCAGGGCACGAAGCTCCCGTTCCACCACATCCCAAAGATGCTCTATTGGGTTGAGATCTGGTGACTGTGGGGGCCATTTTAGTACAGTGAACTCCTTGTCATGTTCAAGAAACCAATTTGAAATGATTCGAGCTTTGTGACATGGTGCATTATCCTGCTGGAAGTAGCCATCAGAGGATGGGTACATGGTGGTCAGAAAGGGATGGACATGGTCAGAAACAATGCTCAGGTAGGCCGTGGCATTTAAACCATGCCCAATTGGCACTAAGGGGCTTAAAGTGTGCCAAGAAAACATTCCCCACACCATTACACCACCACCACCAGCCTGCACAGTGGTAACAAGGCATGATGGATCCATGTTCTCATTCTGTTTACGCCAAATTCTGACTCTACCATCTGAATGTCTCAACAGAAATCGAGACTCATCAGACCAGGCAACATTTTTCAGTCTTTAACTGTCCAATTTTGGTGAGCTTTTTGTAGCAAATTTTCTGGTGCAAATTGTAGCCTCTTTTTCCTATTTGTAGAGGAGATGAGTGGTACCCGGTGGAGTCTTCTGCTGTTGTAGCCCATCCGCCTCAAGGTTGTGCGTGTTGTGGATTCACAAATGTTTTGCTGCATACCACGAGTGGTTATTTCAGTCAAAGTTGCTCTTCTATCAGCTTTAATCAGTCGGCCCATTCTCCTCTGACCTTTAGCATCAACAAGGCATTTTCGCCCACAGGACTGCCGCATACTGGATGTTTTTCCGTTTTTACTCCATTCTTTGTAAACCCTAGAAATGGTTGTGCGTGAAAATCCCAGTTCCCAGTCCCAGATCGTTTAATGGCACGTGTCAGGGGGTCAGCCTTTGTCCCTCATGATATGGCAGGAGGACACATACTGCGCTTCTAAGTGGAGACATTTCTCTTTTTCTCTTTCTCAGGAGTTTTCTCTGGTAATCTTTAATTTGGATCAAGTAAGGTGCCAATTGATAATCTTTATTTTACAGAAATACTTCATTTTGTTCATTTGTGCTTCTTTGATTTGCCAATCGTTGATGTATTCTTCTTGGGTTCTTTTTTGTATTTCTTTAAATTTTGATTGTTTTGACTGAATTGTTGGATCGAGTTGGTGTTTCCCCACTAAATAGTGCAAGGGGTCATTCTCTGGGTGTCCTGCCCTGTATGTGAGCGCGCAGTGATGACAGACGTCTGTCTCCCCTTGTTCTGCCATTAACTATGTAAAGACCGAGGCTTTTGCAGAGCTGCAGGACCTGTTTTCTGTGTCTGTTAATTGTGTTGTCGTAGTTCTGACGTGTTTTAGTAAACCGTTTTTGTTGATTAAGGGAACCGTTTATATATTTGTCTCCATCTGAGCTGATGAAGTCCACTTCCTTAACCGTTCTAGCGTTCAGATCCCCCATTAACAGAACTGATCCGAGAGACTGGAAGTAAATGATCTCTGACTGTAGGGTTGAGAAGATGTCTTCATCATAATAAGGAGACTCATATGGGGGGACGTATGTGGCACACAGGTACAGGTCCTCATCTAAACACAAAAGCTCTTTCTGAAGTTTAATCCAAATATGCGTTTTTCCTTTTTTGCACAGGCTGGATAAAATGCCACAGATGCTCTTTGAGCCAAACTATAATACCTGCCGAATCTCTTCCGTTTTTAGCGTTAGGCTGTTTGATTGAGGGGACACATAGCTCTCTGTAGTTTGAAGGAGTGCAGGATTTGGAGTCAAATCGACTCCATGTCTCAAGTAAAATAATTATATCTGAATTCTATACAATATTTACAAAATCAGGATTAGTAATTTTCTCTCCAAAAGCTGAAGAGAACATCCCTTGAATATTGTATCTTGTTATTTTAAATGATGACATTGACTAATATCGTATTTACCAGAACATGTATGAATTCATGACCAAATCATGTTTTAAAATACAGATTAATCAATTTAAAAACAAGCTCACATTGACGATATATAGAAATATAGTGAGTGAATCAATTTTACAAAAAAATAAAAAGCATTTAAATATTTAAATCAAATCAAGACTTGACTTCAGCTAGCAGGTTGTCACATATGATTTTCAGCATGTGTTTTATCTGCAGGAGGTCGCTGGTGTCTTCTCTACCTCGTCCTGCCACTACAGCGGCGTAGCTGTCTGTCTGCCTGGCCTTATACTTGGGGTTGGGGGGGGGGTTTCTGTGGGCTTCTCAGGGCTGACTCCTTGATGGTTTTCGCGAACAGTCTCATGCCCTCTTGATGGATGTGGATGTGGTCATACAGATGCTCATGGGTGATACGCTGATGGTCAGCTATGTGGACATTCAGCATTGGAGCACAGACTCTAGCTATCTCCGCATTGATGGTGTTGATGATCCTTTGCGGCACGTCTCT
Organism: Gobiocypris rarus; assembly: GCA_023029165.1. Taxonomy (NCBI): domain Eukaryota; kingdom Metazoa; phylum Chordata; class Actinopteri; order Cypriniformes; family Gobionidae; genus Gobiocypris; species Gobiocypris rarus. The sequence continues at coordinate 3,487,566 of CM040921.1, read as the reverse complement.
GCGAGGTAGAAGGGTTGAGATGATGACCTTGGCTCTAGGCTAGATCCTGCTGGCGGTTTTCACCACATTGGACAGGGCTTTAGTGATGTCCGTCATTCTAGCACTGAGGTCGTTCGTTCCGGTGTGAAGAATGATGTGTGATGGTTCACCCAGTGCATCCTCTCTTAACAGTGTCTCTCACTCACTCACTCACTCACTCACTCACTCACTCACTCACTCACTCACTCACTCACTCACTCACTCACTCACTCACTCACTCACTCACTCACTCACTCACTCACTCACTCACTCACTCACTCACTCACTCACACACTCACACACTCACACACTCACACACTCACACACTCACACACTCACACACTCACACACTCACACACTCACACACTCACACACACACACACACACACGTTTGTTTTTGTGAAATGTGGGGACATTCCATAGGCGTAATTAATTTTATACTGTACAAACTGTATTTTCTATCCCCCTACACTGCCCCTTCCCCTAAACCTACCCATCACAGGAGACTGCGCAGTTTACTGTTCATCCTGTATGATTTTATAAGCATTTTGAAAAGTGAGGACATGGGGAACGTTGTCCCTCTCTCTCTCACTCACTCACTCACTCACTCACTCACTCACTCACCACTCACCACTCACTCACCACTCACCACCACTCACTCACTCACTCACTCACCTCACCACTCACCACCTCACTCACCCACTCACTCACCACCACCACCACCACCACCACCACCACCTCACTCACTCACCACCTCCACCACCACTCACTCTCACTACCTCTCACTCACTCACTCACTCACTCACCACCACCCACCAATTTACCACTCACTCACCCACCACTCACGCCACCACCACCTCACCACCTACCCACCACTCACCACTACTCACCAACTCACCCACTCACCACCTCACTCACCACTCACCACCACCACCACCACTCACCACCACCACCTCACTCACTCACCACCTCACCACTCACCTCACCACCACCCACTCACCTCCACCACCACTCCACCCACCACCACCACTCCCCTCTCACCCCTCTCTCACACACACACACACACACACACACACACACACACACACACACACACACATTCACACACACACGATCTATATCTCTGACACACAATAGTGTTTACATGGATGGAGGAAATGTGTGTCGAGCACAAGTATGAGTTAGCAAGAAGAGTTTATATATTGCACAAGGTGTGTGTCCTCTCCGTAACCTCTGTCTGCTGGTCAGATAATTTTCACAGATGAAAAGTGAATATCCATGAAACATAAACACACACACACTGTCGTTTATTGCTGGACATATGGGCGACTACTGATTCAAACAATTGCTGCGATTTCTTCCCCTCATGAGGAAACACTCGCTGCTATAATTACCATCAGTTTGACTTTCACACAAAAGCGCGCTCATCACGACAACTGCTTTACAGCCACATTTTCTGTTTCTGAAAACATTAAGTAAATCAGTGTTCATGTTTATCGTTCATTGTGTTAATTAGTTCAGTCCGTCATTTACATGTGGACTGGAGTTAGTTGTCAAACTTGTTGTTCCAGTGAATTTCTGCATAGACCACCAAGAAATCCACTTATTACACTACTGATATGACTGGAGGCGTTCAGTTAACATATTTTATAATGTTCCTTTTTGTTTTGTGATGATATAATGCTAAAAAAGTTAGAGAATTAATTGTTTTACTAAACATAAAAAATGTCTGAAAAAAGGTGCTTTATGAAAAAAAATGAAGGCAGATTCACTGAAGCTCCACTGTGTGTTTGACTTAACGTTGAAGACGGTCGTATATTTTTGGAAATGAAGAGAAGCATTTCTCAGTGCGGTTTAAACTCATAATCTTAATTTAACCCTGAGGCAAATCTCCACAGACGTGGCGGCAAACTGAAGTCGACCGACCGTAACACAGCTGTTTCACACACACCTCGCACACCCTCTCTCTCTCTCTCTCTCTCTCTCTCTCTCTCTCTCTCTCTCTCACACACACACACACACACACACACACACACACACACACACACACACACACACACACACACACACACACACACACACACACACACACACACACACACACACACACACACACACACACACACACACTCTAAACAATCAAAGTAAACCATAAAAATGTGTTGACTTGACTTTAATTTTAGTCAGCTTGAAATGTGAAGTTGTGTTAAGTGAAATCTTGTTAAATACGGGAAAGTTATTTTAAGTTTTTGTGACTTTTCTTTTTTTAAGGTGTAGGGCTTAACTTCTCACATAATCTCTGCTAGAGCGTAACGACACAACAGGTGCGTCAGCACATACGTCTGCTCTGACTCTTGTTCTAATGATAGGGAATCTGGGTTATTACATGGATTTCAAATAATTACTGCATGGTTTTTCATTTTCTGTAAGATCGCTGACTATGGGATGTCTGCATACATGTGCTTTCAGTTGGTTCTATTTTGTGAATCTATAATTCATGATTTCTGTGTGAAGGCCTGTTGATGACGATGGGTTGGACATGAAAACGATAGGCAACTTTAAAACCTTTTAGCACCTAGCAATTTTAGACTCCAAATTATTTTGTAAAATATATGTATTTTATATAAAATGTTTAGTTCAATACATTTAAGCTTTACAGTAAACCAAAGCCTCTATACATTTTTTTACACTATCATTTTTGAAGTGCTTTCACTTCTGCAATAATCTGAGTTTGAAATGCAGACCTAAAGTTGGGCTATTTTTTTAAAGCATTTCTTGAATTTCAACCATTTAGGTTCAGATCTGTGCTCAAAAAGAGAGTGACCGTTAACAGGTTAAACATCATAGTGTCTGTCTGAATGTTTCCACTCAAACTCCTGAACAACGGAAGCTGCTTCACTTTCATTTATGTACTTTATTTAAATACAACTTTGTGTGTGTGTGTGTGTGTGTAAAAGCTCAATGTTATTGAATTGTGATGTAAGGTGTGCTTCCTTTTGGTCATGATCCAAGAACCTTTGGTGTCTGAAGCTAACCAGAGAGAGAGATAGAGAGAGAGCGAGAGAGAGAGAGAGAGAGAGAGACGGTGGAGGGAGTCTTATCTCAGGCCTGCAGGCACTTTTTTTTACTCTTATCAACATCACCATATTGTACAAGTACATCCTCCTGTCCAGCAGAGAGGAAATCTCTCTCTCTCTCTCTCTCTCTCTCTCTCTCTCTCTCTCTCTCTCTCTCTCTCTCTCTCTCGCTTGCTCTCATCCAATACTAGCTCAACTGGTGTCCCACTAGAGCACCATGCCTGTTGGTGATGGTGGGGTGGGAGGGGGGGTACAGGCGCATGGGCACATGTGCATCACTTTTACGTCAGCGCATGTTCCAGTCGTCTGTCATTCCTGCAGTGAGGTCATCGCTCCGTGTCGCAGCCGCATCTCTAAACTTCACTGTAAGCTGGAGAAACTGGTGGAGAACAGCGCTCAGGAAGGGGAAGGAAGTGCAAGGAGAGTGAGTGCGTGATCGCTTGGCAGACGGCGTGAACACCGAGACACATTAACGACAGAGAAAGTGACCACAAATGCGGTGAGTGACTGGCGAGATCGTGCACGCATCACCACAGCAGCTCTTCATCACACGCTTTCTGATCACCAATGATTGGATGCATGGGTCATTCTTGAGACGCACTGCTTCAAACAGTTATCCAGCACTACTGACACGTCTTGCATATGATATGGGAGTTCTGATTGTTCTGGAACTTATTTGATAAGAAAGTTCCTGAAAACTGACATGGACAACAAAGACTCGATGACAGACACGGGCGTTTGGAAGAAGCGTGACTTGTGACGAGAGTAATAAGTGAGGTTTCATGTAAGTGACCATCTGAAAACACATGGAGCTTCTTAGAAGGTGTGCAGTAAAACATTCGGATGGGTTTACAGGCGCTTCAAGAGTCAGGCATTATGAAAAATAGTTTGTTAAACTGGACAAAAAGAGGAACCGAATGTAAGGAATAGCAGTCGATGTTTAAAAGAGGGAAAGCGTTTGCAGAACCATGTGTTGAGTCGCTCTGTGTCTGTGTGAGGAGATCTGAGGAGTTGATCATTGATCATGTCTGTCATAGCGATCGACCCATCGATCAATCAGTGACTGACGTCAGTCCTGATCTCTAGGCAGCAGGATGACTGACAAGTGATTTATGCGTACATTTGGAAATAACACAATTAACCCAAGTGAACAAAGATAGCAGCTGTTCCTGATGATCTCAGATAGCAAATACTGACAGATTAATTGTTTGGATCAGTACTGAACGCAGAACGGCTCCATCATCCTGGCCTGTAAAGTTTTAACAGTGAATCCTCTTAATGAACCAAATGTGTTAGTCACTCCTGATCTCATGATGTACGAGCTGTCAATGTTTGTTGTTTAGTCTGGACATGTTCCTCTTTGTTTGTGTTGTTGTTTTTCACTCCACAGATCTATCAGGGTCCAGTTAACTAGTTGAATTCAGTTCTGTTCACACTGACTCCAATGAGTCTTTCAGCAGTGAATGTTTGTCAGTCAATGACTCACACTCATAAGTGGAGTGACACCGAATTCACCCGCAATGTGAACGCGACTCTTTAGGCCCCATTTACAGCGTTCCCAGAGCACAGCTATCGAACATGTAATCCCCATGGACCAATGGTAGTTCAAAAGTGTTTAAACGCGTTTGGACTTGGTTTCGGGAGTTTCAAGAACTTTCCGGAAAGGTTTGCTCCTGCTTGACACATAACTTTGAACAAAATCAGGTCAAATAGTTTATCACACCTGTTCATTCTGTATACCAGGGCGTTATAATATCATAACATCTCTTCAGAAGCTCCTGCCTTTGTAAAAACGGCCTGTTTTGTTGTTTCAGGTCCGAACAGAAGTGACTCAATCTGCAGACCTCCACATGAGGAGCGATGAGAAGAATCTGAGATCATCAGGAGAACTCGTCAGTCTCAGGTCATGATGGAGAAAAACGAGTCGCCCGTCTCGCCCTCCTCAGAGTCTCCATCTGTCCTCCAGCACGTCAGTCCTGCTCGTAAGGGCTCCCCTGACGCTAATGCGACTCGTGATGCAGAGAGCCGTACGGACACGATTGCCGGCACAACTGAACCAGTGGCCACCAGAGACAAAACGGATCCGACGACTCCTCCCCGACGAAGCTCTCCCATCGCATCCACAGTCTCCAGCGGCGAGCGTGTGTCCTGCTCCTCATCGACATCCATCCCTCCCAACATCCCGGTCATCAGCTTGGCTCACAGCAAACCCCCCTTGCCCCCTCTCCCAATGCTGGCGACCCCGCTGACAGCCCTGCACCCCGCGCCACCGCTCCCGCACGGCCCCGCGGAGCTGCGGCTAGCCCAACTGTCCTCGCTGTCCAGCGCTGGACCCCCCACGGCCCTCCTGCCTCCACCTTTCCTGCAGATGCACCCCTTCATCAGCAGGTGAGGAATCAAAACCCAATTATTACCACTGTTAAATTCCTTCATAGGACAAGAAGAAAGAGTGACTTAATTGCTTAACTCAGTGGTTCCCAATCCTAGTCTTAGTGCAGGGGTGTCAAACATACGGTCCCACAGCGGTGTCCAGTCCGGCCCAGTGAATGATTTGAGCAATGATAAAAAAATAGAGATTCACTGCTAAACCGGCCATAAATCAGTTTTAAGTGTTATTTTGCCCGATCTCTATTCCAGACTTACACATAAACTGCTTTGCAATAATGTTATTTTTGTGGGAATATTCCGAAGTCTGTTAACAGGGCAATAACATAGTGCCAGACAGGGCACACTGAAGACAGACGCAAAGAGCAAAAACTGTACAGGCACTGAAATATCACTGGTCACGAAATATATAAATATTGAAATGGGGGTAGGGGTTTATATGAAAGTATCTATGAAAGTGAACTGTCTTCAGAATAGTTTCAATGGCTTTTTCTTGTCGTCTTACCTCTGTATAAAGTATTGTTTATAAACGCAACGCTGCTTTGTTTACAGCGGTAAACAAGGAAATGGTATATTGCTGCTCTTCCTGAAGCGCCACTTACTGTCAGAGAGTGAATTTGCCTTTTCATTCAGTCCGTCTGCTGTTTTTGTTTTGTGCAGTCTTCTAGCATTATTATAGAATTATTTCACAATACAAAAGTCAAACTATTGTTTTTGCTTTAAATTTAGAAATAATACTATCTAATTTAAATAAAAAAAATAACTGCTTATGCTGTGTGTGTGTGTGTGTGTGTGTGTGTGTGTGTGTGTGTGTAGCATCTTTGTTTGCATCATGATTAAAATGTAGCGGTTGCCTCATTTCAAATGGCTAAAAATACAAAATAGATATTTTTGTTTAAGGCCAGGTTGGCCTGTTATAGAGCAAATAAACAAATACATTTGCTTAAAGAAAAAAAATATTGGCAAACTTTATCAGACTTGGCCAGTTTGCCTGTAAAAAAATTGGAATCAACCATGAAAAATCATAATCGGGGCATCCCGAATAAAAATATTAAATAAAACATTATTTTTAAATTGTAGTGTTTGTACCTTATAAATGCTGTTTTCACAGAGCAGTGTGTTTTTAGTTTTCTTGTAAATTAATTTGTAGTTTGTATGGTTATTACTAATGTAGGATAATTGTCAGTGAACTAAGGTTAAAAAAGGTAATTCAGCCCAGGCATGGTTAATTATTTTTTTTATTTATTTTTTCTCATCCGGCCCTTAACCTAAAATGAGTTTGACCCCCCTCTCTTAAGAGTGTCCGCAGCACTGCACATTTTAGAGATCTCCCTAATCAAACACACCTGATTCAACGTATGTTCACCTTGCTACAGTGTTCTGGTGGTCACTAGAGTATTCTGCGTTCTGGGTTTTTGGGACATGGTCATCTTCAGCGGTTTTATAGTCCAGCAGGTGAAAATGGTGCATCTGATCATTTAGTAAAGTAGCAGCACACTTAAACAACTCCTCAACAACACATGTGATTTGAACAGCGGCAGCCGTTGCATTTGTATGCAATGCAGCTGCAATTACTTTATCGTCTGTGTTATATTTGATCTCACATTTCACTCTTAATAATCTAATAAAAAATGCACTATCCACACATCTCTTTAACAGTTCTCTTTAAATATTCTCAGCCTAAAATGTATGTCACCTAATATTAACTTTATTTTTTTATGGACTGTTGTATAAAATCAATATTATATTTGCAAAAGTGCTTTATTTATATTAATTTTGGTGGCATTTTTTCCCCCAAGCCCCTGTTAATTTCCGACCCTGTTGTGTGCAGCGTGAAGGCAGGCGGCAGTCTCTTTTTTTCTTTTCTTTTTTTCTCGAGCTCAAGCGGAAGCCCCTTCTGTTGCGAGGCCTGTTTCAAGTGAAACCTAGCAAAGGCCACTACTGTTGAGGAATCATTCACTGCAGGACGATGCACACGTTAATCTTGTTGAGCATCAAAGTAACGAACAAACTCGTCTGATGTCATGTTCTCTTGTGGACCAGCGACTTACTGATCTTTCACCCCTCAAAGCAGCACAGACAGAATGAAGTCCGATCTATTTGAGATGCGCAGCTGTAATGAGGACAGAACGGCAGGCGTCACGTTTGTCCAATAAGTGACAGACATTCATCAAACGCTCCCAGATTGCTTTTATAGATTTATTTTCCTCAAGTTGTCTCATTATTTGCAGTGTTTTCTGTTTCCCTCAGCTCTTTCCTCGGACCGTCTGGAAGCTTTGGGATCTTCAGTAATGCTCGTGTGAAGAGACGCCCGTCTGCACACTTCGAACTGGACCTCAATGACGGTACATCATTTCATTTATGGATTGTTTTTAAAAAAGTGGATGTTTTGTGTTAATTGTAATGAACCCGATTGCTCCATGTTTCTCTGCTGAGATGTATCTCACATGTGGTTCTCCTTCAGGTCCTCCTCAGAAGTTGGCTCGGCGTGTCTTCACTAACAGCCGCGAGCGCTGGCGGCAGCAGAACGTAAACGGCGCTTTCTCTGAGCTCCGTAAACTCATCCCGACACATCCACCCGACAAGAAGCTCAGCAAGAATGAGATACTACGACTCGCCATGAAGTACATCAACTTTCTCGTCCAGCTGCTGAACGACCAGACGAGCGACCAGGGGTTTAAAGGCACGACGGACGGTGTGGCGGAGGGTCAGGATGGGAGGAAGGACGAAAGCGAGGATTTGGGAAGCGGCAGCTCCCCGTCTTGTAAAAACAGAGACTCCATGGACTCCATGATGGTGCTGACGGCTTCGTCGGGCTCCAGCTGCTACGGGGACACAGACAGCGAGGAGAGCACGGGTCCTCGAACCTGCGGCATTGAGACCAAACATAGCGGGATCACCGAGAAGGTTCAGGAACAGATACTAGCGGTCACCGCAAGCAGTTACCAGCGGTGACCAACACCAACCAACCACAAACTAACACACTGGAGATTGGTGTTTAGCTCACGACGCTTATAAACTCTCAACGTTTTTTGTGGAATTACAGCGAATTTACTTTTTGTACATTTTTTGGATCAGGTTAAATTCTTGGTCCATGTTTCATGTGTTGAGTCGTATCACATAATGCTTCACGTCTGTCACTTCTCCATTTAATTTCCTCTCACTAATATTTCTGGGAATAAATAGAGTCTGTGGGTTCCTCGTGTCAAGACGGCAGCATGCGATCACGGGTACCTCAAACCTCACATCTACCGCAGTCTCAAACACTCTGACTGGATTATTTAATTATAATAATGTTGATCTTTTGACTTTCCTGCTAAATGGAGACTTACAAGACATTAGAGCCCGCAGAAGAGAGAATGATGGCAGCTCACATCCATGATCCACGTCACACCATGTTTTAGATTCTCTGTGTTAGTCCCGTCTGAGCTAGCGGATGTTTGGATGATGTGAAGCTCCTCAGAGTTTGGAAGTTGCAGTTGTGTGGCTTGCGTTCAACTGATCTTGGTCTGAATAAAATAACGCCGTTTCAGATTTCTTTCTCTCAATTTCACTTCCTAATAAACACAGGAAGCTTTTAGCGCTTGTGTAAGATAATGAAGAGCAAAGGATGAGTGTTAGGTGTGTAATTGACCCACTGAGAAAGATGAAAAAGTGTTATAGCTGTGCCGCTGGTCTTCATCAACAGAACACAAAAAACACTCACGCTGAATTTATACATCTCTTCAGACCTTAATCAGTCTCTCCGCAAACACAGTTGTTTACAAGGTACCGGATGATAAGAGCGCTTTTGAGGATGAAATTATCACTGGATCTGACATTGAAAAAAGGTTGTCACAGTGGTCTTTTTTTTTTTTTTTTTTTTAAAGGTTAGTTCACCCAAAAATTGTCATTAATTCCTTACCCTCATGTCGCTCCAAACCCGTAAGACCTTTGTTCATCTTTGAAACACAAATGAAGATATTTTTGATGAAATCCGAGAGCTTTCTGAATCTGACCTATCCATAGACTGCCACTTTACTGCAACTTTCAAGGTCCAGAAAGGTCCTTCTCTTCCCTCTTCCCTCTTCCCTGTAACTCTCTTAAACTATTCACTTTGGTGCTATTTTACCACTGTAGTCACATGGACTATTTTAACTGTTTTTACTACCTTTCTGCACCTTGAAATTTGCTGTAATGTTGCTGCCTATGGATGGGTCAGACTCAAGAGATCTCTCAGATTTCATCAAAAATATCTTAATTTGTGTTTGAAGATGATCAAAGGTCTTACAGGTTTGGAACAGCATGAGGGTGAGGAATTTATGACAACTTTAATTTAATAACTGTGATCTCATGTGGGCGGATCTTGACCAGCATAAGCTACAGATCGTCCATCCAGATCACCTCTGACCCCTAAATGATTCCATTTCCAGTTGGAATCTTTTTGGTTTACATTTTTTTCCCCGTTTTTTTCATTAAGCAGATGCTGATTAGACTGTTTGTTGATCCCTGTTGATGATTCGGATTGCCAAAGTCACATTATTTCAGAAGTTTGACACGCAAACTTGAATCATGAATCAATACATTGATTCATAGCGCTTCGAAGCTTCAGGAAGCAGTGTTTTGAAATCAGCCCATCTCTAAATCGTTATTTTGTTTTTTTATGTGCACAAAAACTATTCTCGTCACTTCATACAATTATTGTAGAACCACTGTAGTGAGATGGACTTTGTAACGACGTCTTTAGTAGCTTTTATGGGTCTTGAGAGAGGAAATGACAAATGATTGTTGTCAATGGAGGCCTTTCTGAGCCATCGGATTTCAACTAAAATATCTTCATTTCCATCCGCGGAGGTCTTACAGGTGTCGAACAACATGAGGGGGAGGAATTAATGAAATAATTGTCATTTTTGGCTGAACTAACCCTTTAATCACCAACACCAGTTAACATCACATGATGAATCTGAAGCTAAAAGGTCAAATTAAACATTGGCTGCGAACAAAATCGCATACTCTCTTGAGTAGGTACTTATTGTGAATAAGTGAATACTTTGCAATCACTAAAAAAAGAATGTTCTATAATCATATGAATGTAATCCGGACGTACTACATTTGCCATGTTGTCATTATCATGTGACCTTCATGTGAGTCAGTTGTATCACTTCACTGTCCTTCACAAATCCTGTCCTGTGGCCTCATGGGATAGTGAAGTGTCCGGTCATCCAGGAACTTTTTGCATATAGTACTGTGAATTTAGACATGTGTCTTATGTCACGTACTGTCTTTCACCTACTATAAATTATAGGAGGGAAGTATGCAATATCGGTTGCAGCCATTGTGTTTTCATTTGCAGGGTGAATGCTAATATATTAGCCTACTTTGGTAGCACATAACAAAGTACTCGTCGGGTGTCATCAAGGAAAACCTTGGTATTTCATACTGTGTTCATACTTCATACTCTAAAAGCATTGAAATCAAATTATATGAATAAGCTCTGTTGTCCAAGGTCCAAAACCATCATTTTTAAGATACTATGTTATCTTGACTAAAGTTAAATTATGTTGATCCCTTCTTCTAAAGTATGATACACACACTCAAAAAGGGTCAAGGATCGACACAGGTGTTTTCACATGTCATGAACCCTCGGATGTTTTACTACTATATGGTTAGTTTTTTTTTTCTAATATCAGCCAATGAGGTCAAAAAAAAAAACTTAATTCAAAGCAAAATTAGTTTATTTTTCTGACTTTTATTTTTTTGCGTAAGTAAATGTATCTTGATTTATTAATGTTTAGATATTTGTGCTAGAAAACAAAGTGAAAAAAAATGAGGAGGGAAGTTATTTTTTGCAGTGTTTTCATTAAAGATTATGAGATGGTAATATTTAAAAACAATGGTGTGTGCAAGTAAATCTTGCTATTTTCCATTGGTCGATTTAAATTTCATGGTGACTTGCTTCAAAGAGTCACATGCTCATTAACTCAACTGATGCTAATTTTTTTGATTTCATGCAGTGCTGCAGCGGCGGGTCAGCAGCTTCTTCTTGTGCTTCAAGTCGTCTCCTGCGCTTATGGTCAGTTCTCTGGAGCAGATGGGATGTCCTCTGGCCCTTGTGTGATTAAGATTTTCCAAGATTTTTCATCATAGACTGCTGGGACAGGAAAATCATTTTGTTTAAAATCCTGTAGCCGGATGCAGTTTAACCATGACCGAATCGTGAGAATCCGAGCGGGATGGAAAAAGTGTGACGCTGTTCAGCCGTGTTGGCTGCATCGGGCTGTTTTTCCCTCTGCAGCTGGCAGCGGGTGTGTGTATGTGTGGGGTCAGAGGTCATCTGTGGGTTTGACTGCAACTCGTCTCTCGTCGTATCAGGTGTCCAGGAAGCACCTACAGTTGCTGCTGTCTCATCGACAGCCAACCGACTTCCTGACGAGGACCGCGCAGTTATGAAAAGGTGGGAAGAATGTAAAAGTGAAAATCATCCTCTCCATTTCTGCCCATCCGCAACACACACTCCTGGGGCCCGCATGGCAGGAAGGTAAACTTGTGTAACCCTTGGTTGAATGACACGCCACAAACGCCCGCACAGGCCTCAGGACGCCGTGTTTCACATGAGAGGACGAGCTCATGTAGTTCAGGGATACGCGAGGACTGCAGCAAGCGTTTCCCGTCTCTCTGTGCTCTGATACCGAGGCCTCTGGGGGGGCAGAGGACTGGTGTGAGACACTGAGATAAAACCCCCCTGATGCCCCTGGAGCAGGGCATTATGGGTACCACACCCTCTTGTTGGCACTGAGCTCCGCCACCTGCACGGTTTCATCATGCCTGCAGTGGTTATGACATCCCTGATGACACTGAGCACTTCCTCTGGCTAAGGTCACACACACACACATTATACACACATTGAAAGTACTCTTGACACAGAGTTACCCAACTGGTGATTCATGGCATTGTGGCAGACATTGTGTAAAACTGAAGAATAAAACTCTTAAAGAGGTCAAGTGATGCCATTTTGTTTATGGGGTGTAATAGAATAGGTTTGCATGCTTTAATGTTCAAAAACACATTCATTTTCACATACTGTACATTTTATTGCAGCTCCTCTATTCCCAGTCTGTCTGAAACGCTCTGATTCATTCAAAGCCCTTCCTTCTGAAAAGCCCAGAGTGCTCTGATTGGCCAGCTGTCCCAATGCGCTGTGATTGGCCAAACACCTCAAAGGTGTGTCAGAAATGTAACGCCCCTTACCATAAAGACTTCTGTCTAAAGCAACTGTAAACAGTTAAAATACCCCAGTCAAATGTTTGGACATGGGTGATTTTTTCTCATGATTATAAAAACCTTTGACTGAAATCATACTGAGCATTAGTTTTTGAGACAAATGCAAATAATTGTGCTTGCATGTAAATTACATTAGAAAAGTAAAATGTTAATTTTATGAAAGTGAAATGGGTGAGCATCAACATTATTGGAAGTTTGTTTCAAAAGCATCCCAGGATGCGCCTCATGAAGTTGGGAGAACGTCCATCCGTCAGAAGAAACTAAAATTTTTGCATGTATCATTCAACATAATTCCCAAATTATTTTTTTAAATAAATAATATTACTGAAAGAAATTTATGGTGTCATTTTAAAATAGAGGTCCTCCTTTTATCAGGACACAGTAATGTTTCTTAAAAGATGAATATTTCTGTTTAATATACATTTTAATCCATATATATGAAGTGTGGTCAGCTGGTTTAGGAGGAGTGATGATATACATGTGCTTGTGAATATCATTTGTTCACATTAACAGTTTTATGACAGGTTAAATATTGCTTTAGACTGGAACTCATCTAGTGATAAATTACAGCGTCCCTTTAATTCTTTTAAGCAACAGAACATTTCATTTTTGGTGCACATAAATGTATGGTTACAGAATTGAAAAAAGGCAGCAAACATGTTGAATTTGATTTGTTCTTGAGTTCATGAAAATGTTTTTAGAGTGGTCTGGAAACATTTAAAATTATCAATAAGAATATGCAGCACATATAATATTGAGTTTGTACAGATTTGACTGATGCAAGAAACCACATACGTGGGAATGATTTTACAGTTCACAGAGCAGATCAAACTGTCTATTTCCGGAATCACTCTGTTTTCTGTTTAATGAACCTCCGTCTCCCGACCTCAGTGGCCACAGAGCCCACTGCTGCCCCTACAGCGCCCCCTACAGCTCCTGCGAGGAACACACCCAGCGCCGCTCCGGTCAGAGCCCCCACGGCCAGCAGCTTCGGCACCCGGCTGGCACACGAGCTCGTCATCTCCCACACGGAGCGGAGCAGCGACCGGTCCGGCACAGCTGAGTCCAGACGGTTGCTCTTCTCCACCGCGGATATCACTTCCCCCTCCTCCTCCGTCTCTCTCAAAGCGCTCAGAGGGCGAGACCGGTTCGGTCTGTCTCTCAAGATGGTCTTGATCTCTTCCTGATTCTGCTGGTAGAGCGAGCAGCTGTAGAAATCTCCTCCGCTCTCTTTCACAGTTTGCTGCACCTTCTCCAGCAACTCCTTGACACTGCTGCTTTGCCGTCCGGGTGTATTCCTGTGCTGCAGGACGTGATAGCGGTCGCCGCATCTCTGCACCAGCTCCAGCATCTCTGGCCGTCGGGAACTGATGTACGCCTCCACCTCCTCCACGCCTCCCGCTCCCTCCGGCAGAAGGTCTGAGCGTGTGAAGAGGACGATCGTATGCTGGCGGACGGCATCGAGTCCGAACGCACCCTCCAGCGCTTTTAGGGATGGCAGCTCTGAGTGAGTGGGCCGGTCGATGGGGACACAGAACAGGAACACGTGAGGGCCCGGGGCCGACAGGGCAACACATGAGGAAATCTGAGCTTTCACCACCTCAGGAGATCTCTCTGACTGAAACCAGTCCGGTGTATCAACCACAGACACCTGAAGGAGACAGTAAAGAGGTTTAATCACATCAATCCTCAGCTTCAGAATGTGAAGTTCATTTTCAATAATCTAGTGCTCCTCGGTTGAAATTTCAGTCACAGTACCATAGGGTTGGGCGATGTCTACCAAATTGGCATCAGACATTGTCTACAGTGAAACATCGCGATGGCATTGGGGGGTTGTGTTTGAGCGTTAAGCTCGGTTAATGTGGTGCGCATCTGGAGAAAGAGAGAATGCGCACTGAGCTGAAAGAGCTTGAATGAAGCGCGTTTGGCTTTAGATAAAACTTCTAGAGGATACAGCGCTGAAATATCGTTCCTGAGTGCTTGTGGTGTGATCCGCTCCGCTGTTTTAAAGCTCTGCTCACTTCAACTAGAAACAGAAAAATGGTGCTACTGTTATGTCTCGCGGATGGAAAACATCCAGATGCGGATTTTGCCACCGTTTGAATATCATTGATTTAGTCCATGTAAAACATCTAGTAGCCTATAATTCATTTGCCATTTTTTGCACAATAAAATCTTTAGTGTTTAAATTGTGTTCATTGAACTGTTTTGAAGGTAATTTGTACTGTGATCGGGAACAACTTCATTAAGATTTGGGGAAATGCGTCTATCAGCCCAATCCTAGACTACTGTCAACGTGAGAAGTTCCAGTACTTAAAAAAGTGAGGATACGCTACATTTAAAAATATATGCCCTGTTTACACCTGGTATTAAGATGCAGTTTGGCCGAATAGATCACAATTAGATGAGGAAGACACATACCCATTTACACCATACTGGTGTTTTAATCTGTCTCTTTCGACCAATTCTGTCTTGATTTCTTCAAGGAAGAGGGTCTATGAGCTGGTAAATATATGGCATTTTTAAGATTTTCGATCTAATGGACGATATAAGCTCACGCAATTTACATATGAGCATGCTCAGAGATGACGGAAAAACATATGGAGAGCATCAGCTTTCGTTTCTGCTCTGAAAGCCATATGACCAGCCGAACACTGAGTGTGTGTGTTAGAAATTGCGAGAGAACATCGTGTTTGGTACGTTGTTTTGTCTTCAAACCAGACTTGGATCTTCAGCCGACAACGTTTAAATCCTGTTTAGCTTACGCACTTCCTATAATGTTAAACGCATTAGGTCAGTAGGCGGAGAGTAGGGGGTCTTTTGTGGCAGTTTGAACGCATTCGACCACACTACGACACAAAAGCAATTCGGTCGAATGCGTTTTCGACTACCTCCTTAAGTGGTCGAAAGTGGACAAGCTCAAAACATTTTAGACCCCGTTTACACCTGTATTTAGCATTGTCCACTTGTGATCGAATCAACCAAAGCGCTTCTTAATACCAGGTGTAAACAGGCCATAGTAGTGCCCACTTCGAGCACTGCAATAATCAGAGCAGTAAGATGTTAACATGACACGAGCAAACCTCTTTAACTGTGATACTGACCCGCGTGTCCTCCACGAGCGCGCTGGCCTTCACACACTGCTGAGAAGGCGCTCTGACATCCTCTCCATGCAGTTCAAACTCCTCACGCCCCAGAATGATGTTCCCAGCCGCACTCTTCCCAGAACCACAGCGACCCAGCAGAACCATTCTCAGCTCAGGCAGCGAAGAATCGTTCAGAAGATCCGAAGAGGAATATGAGGATGATGGTGATACAGAAGACAGTGTTTCTAAGTCTTCCGAAACTTTCTGAAAACTGTGATGGACTGGAATGAGAAACACAAGCAAATGTATTAGTATCAGGATACACTTGGCTATATAAAACCCCTGAAGAAGGGACCTGAACCAGAAGATAACAGACTAGAAGACTCTTTTCATGCCAGACAGGAAGAAAACACTCAGAACAAACTAGTTGCGAGTCAATGTTATGAACCTACTAGTGTTAATGAAGCTCTGGCTGTTCTGGACCTCTGGCTCCTCCATCATCTGACTGAGAATAGCTCCCTCTAGAGTCGCACATGAATACAACATCTCATATATGAGCATCGTTTCAAACAAACATTTCTCGTCATTTAATTGGCATCAACATATGTTTTTAGTTTTTGTGTGACTAGATTGATTAGTTCAGGGGTGTCCAATCCTGCTCCTCGAGGGCAACTTTCCTGCAGAGTTTGGCTGTCTGAAATCTCCAGTGGCCATGAACACCTTGATAAGCTGGTTTAAGTGTGTTTAACTGGGACTGGAGCTGAATGCTGCTGGGAGGAGGCCCTTCAGGAGCAGGATAGGGCACTTCTGGATTAGTTATGTGCATTTGTTCTGGGTTTTTTCAGCACCTTTGGTGAGTTTGAAGCTCAGGCTTCTCTCCAGCACTGGATGTTGGTTGTGTGTTTTCTCATACTCCTGCTGCTGTGACTGAAGTCCATTGAACAGCTGTCTCTCAATCCTTCCATTACTTACTGTTTCCACTGTTTGTTTGTCAAATGTGTTGATTTGTGTTTGTTTTCCTCTGTTGTCCCCGTTCCACATTGTGTCTCTTGCTGCACTAAGTTTCATTTCTATTTTTTCCTCCTTTTCCTCTCTGACGTCTTTCCCATGGGTCTCCTCATCTCTAGGCAGGTGAAATCCTCCGTTCTTCTGTATCATCTGCTCCACCTGAGACATGGAAAACTAGGTAAACGTCTCAAAATCATAAAATTTGTACTTTGTCATAATACATCATCCCATCAATTACAGTGTGATAAAATAAGATAATCTAAATAAGTCCTTTCTTTACTGTATAGATATAAAGGTGTTAAATACAGTACTGCCTTCCATCATTCAGGTCGTCTAATGAGAAAACACCATGATGCATATTTTCATGTTTTCGACATGGACTCGGGAGCATTTGGACTCTGTCTTGACTTAAGACTGATCAATGGGGTGTCTGGTTTCAAGTACTAAAAACTCTGCAGATATGTTTTGTGGTTTGTGCCGACTTGTGCATATGATCCACTCTGTTTTATTTTGTCTATGGGCCAGAGCACACTGGGTTTTTGTGCTGCGAAGGTTTGCATGACATTGACGCAAAGCTAGACTTCATTCACCCTGAAGTAGGAGTGTCCAAACATGCTCCTGGAGAGTTCAGGTCCAACCCTAATCAAACACACCTGAAACCAGCTAATCAGACTTCAGACTGGTTGGAGCTAAACTATGCAGGACAGTGGCCCTCCAGGAGCATTTTTGGACACCTCTGCCCCAAAACTAAGCATTTTTACACTGTCATTCAGACCCTCAAAAGCTCTCATTCTTGACTCAGACTCGACATACTTGGGTCTCGACCTTGACTTGGACTTGAATGAGCTGGTCTCAACAATGACACTCCCATAATAAACGTCTGTTGTTCTATCTGCACCCACATTTTGCTGCTCTCAGCATTGATTACACCGCAACAACAAATGGCTCTGATAAAGTGCCTAAGGTCAGCTCTAAGGTCAGTCAGTCCTAAAAATCAGATCAGAATAGATGAGGGGCCGGTTGTTCAAAAGTAATCTGATTGGATTTCGGCTATCGGATTGAATTGGATCAAATATTGAAAATGGGTTGTTCAACAGAAAAAAAAGAATTCTGAAATCAGATTAGATCACAAAATCCAATCTTGGTTTTGATGTGGATCAAATCATCAGTTTGTAATGTTGAAAACTTTTTAGTAAGATTGGGATACCTTTGACCCCAAAAAAACGGAATTATCCTGATCCCTGCATTGTTTTCCAGTAATAAAGCTTTAAAATTGGTCAAAAAATTCAACATTTGTATCATGTAATACACACAAACATATTTTTTATTTATTTTGCTCTTGATGAGTTTAGCTGTTAAAGTAATAAATTAGAAGTAGACATTAAGCCTTTCGGTAGCTTACAGTAAAGTAAAAAAGAGATTTTTGGCACCATTAAAAAAATCCCCAAACAGCTGTAAATATCTAACAAAATCCAAAATCGCCCCCTAAACCCTCATTCACTATTTCCTACTTTAGTCCACTAATACAGTTCACTTGAAGGAGTGAATGAAAAACAAGTGTATAGAGCTGTTGTGTATACATCGGCTGTACACTCATTATTGCGCTGCAATGTGGGATTGAATGAGTGCACTCAATAACGTAAATATGGTTTCGGACACCACTACAAATAGTGCCCTATTTAATGGTATAGGGGGCAATTTCAGATTCAGCCTCGGTCATCTGAAAAGACATCTGAATCAGGGTGATCCAATCACAACCAGCACTAAATTAAGATGGATTACCTGATCATGGATAGCAAAATATGGGATTTCAAAATCCAAATAATTCTGATCCAGATTAAACTTTTTAAACAACTGGCCCCAGAGCTGCGCTTCCAAAAGCACAAGTAGATAGTAAAAAACATTGGCATCAATGGTCTTTACAATGTACATAGGCCACAATTCCTCAAATCACTGCCCAGCAAAGTTTAGCTGAAACCCTCATCAAACTCACCATAATTGTAATTTTCTAGTGACTCTGAAGACCCTGATTAGCTTGGTCAAATGCCTTTGATTGGGGTTGAAGCTAAACTCTGCAGTGCAGGATTTAAGGAGCTCTTACAATGCTATTGGGAAGCGCAGGGGCGTCCAATCCTGCTCCTCGAGGACCAACACATCTGCCTGGAAATATTGATCCTGGAGGACTTGATTAGCTGGTTCTTTTAATTAGTAATCAGCAGCCACAGATGTAGGAAGATGCCAATCAGTTTTCAGTCGGATACCTGTAGCCCCGCCCCCAGTGCCTCACCTTCTCCAGTAGAGTGACAACTTGCTGTCTGTCGTCAGGTCTACGGTTTCTGATCACATGGCATTGGCCGCGACACCTCCTCACCACCTCCTGCAGCCCATCCTCCTTCCTGAGGTACTCGTCCAGACTGCGGTCCATCAGGTATTCTCCACAGGTGAGCAGCACCAGCGTGTGACCCAGCACCGACTGCCCAAACATTTGCTCCAGCTGATCCGGGATGCACCGCTCCATCTCTGTAAACTCCCCGATGGGAATGAGGAAGAGGAATACGAAGGGCCCGGACGCACTCATGCTCAGGGACTTCCGAGTCTCCGCCTGGATGTCGGCCTCCAACTCCTTGCCCCGCCAGTACCAGCGAGGGGTTTCCACAATGCACAGCCGTCGACCCTCCGATACCCCTCGCCGTATCTGACTCACACGTGAAGAGGCCGGGGGGCCCAGATCCGAACTCTGACGCAGCAGGGTGTCCGCTGTTAGGGTCTTTCCACAGCCGATGCTGCCAACCAAAACCAAACACAGCTCAGAGAGGGAGCCGCGAGGACCGATACCCCGCTCCAGAGAGACTGAAAGACAGACAGAACAAAAATCAACCACTAATCGAACTCTTGAGACACCTATAGCTCGCCTGCTATCATTCTCATTCATCCCACCCGCGGCTGCTTTCTGCTGCAGGACTCCCGCCAAGTGCACAAGCTGCATATTTTCTCATGGGTGCTCTACACATTCAGCCATTCACCTGAGCTATAGATGTCAAGCGACTATTGACTAATGGATGCAGTAAAATGGCATCAAAGCAACGTTGATTGACTGATGACATCACAAGAACACAGTGTCAAAGGCTCTGTTTACACCTGATGCATTTTGGTCGATCGGATCACAAGTAGACAACGCAAAATACAGATGTAAACGGGGTCTAAAAAGTTTTGAGCTTGTCCACTCGAACGTGTTCAAACAGCCACGCTTATTCTCCTCCTACTGACCAAATGTGTAAACATTATGGGAAGCATGCTAGCCAGACGGGATTTAAACTTTGTCGGATGAAGACCCAAATTTGGTTTGAAGACGGAAAATGTACCAAGCACAATGTTCTCTCATTCCTAATATCTAACACACACTCACAGCGTTCGGCTGGTCTTGCGGCTGTCAGAACAGAAACGAAAGCTGCTGCTATCCGTATGTTTTCGGTTGTCTCTGTGTGCGTTCATATGTAAATTGTGTTGAGCTTATTTTGTCCATTATGGCAAAAGATCTGAAAACATCCATGCATTTACCCGCCCAAAGACCCTCCCCTCGAAGAAATCAGGACAGAAGTGTTTAAACGTGGACAAAAGAGACCAGGTGTAAACGGTTGTCTTAAACGCATCTAAATATCAGGTGTAAACAGGGCCAAAGCTTTAGTAGTGACGTCACAATTGGCAGACAGGACACAAGAGCCGGATATAAGAGCATCACAGAAACAATCAGACACTGACAAAACATTCACTAGAAGGCTAGGAAATATTAGCGTAGCAACATCACACATTTTATGAAAAAAATCATTCATTTAATAAAAAATAAAACATTTAATTTACAGAGTTTCAAACAACATTATTTAGGTTTAGCTATGTGATTAATATCTTGTGTTGAATCTCTGTCCTTAAGACATTCCCACATATGAGACACCTGTCAGTCCAGTTACACAACATTCAGCAGAAAACACAAGCATTAGTAACAGAAATTATAACTTAAATAGATTAATAATTAAACTATTCTAGTGTGTTTCTCCTCACTGTCAACAAATAGTTTAATAACATTTAGTAAAATTACTAATTCAATGAAATTAGTCATTTTAAACCGCTCACTGTACAGCGAGAGAACATGAACATGCGAGTATAAATGTGAATGAACAGTCTTACCCTGCTTTGAGAAATCCATGTGTGTGTGTGTGTCGGGGAGGTCAGTGTCTGTCTGTCCGGCTGTCAGTCTCCTGGTCTCGGTATGAAGCGTCTCTGTTCGTCTCCACTCATGTCCCTTCAGAGATGCAAGTAGAGGTAACTGCAGGCTGGAGCAATGGGCGTGCCATAAGGTCGGAAAGAAATGGGGCGTGCCATGAGGAATGGGGGCGTGCCGTAAGGTCTTTTCAATTGGACGCGAAAAGCTTCCTGATCCGCATAAAAGCGAGCCATAAACTTAATCACTATAATTACACAAATAATTATACAAGACAAAATACACTTCTTTCATTGAAAAAAGCAATAATGATATTGAGAATACATTCAAAAGTATGTTACCTTCGAAACTTTCTGTATGGCGCGGGTTACGTGACGTCATCACCCCCGCGACTTTTTAAGGTTCGATCATAAAAAACATTCATACTGTTTGTGATAAATGCACTTTTGTAACACATCACTTGAAGATTTTAAACATTTATTTTGTATTGCCCTTTTTCTATTTCATTTTGGACTGACTTTAAAATAGATATTCCTAAAATAGAAGTTCCTATTAGAATTTAGAGCCTCTTGACATTTTACTGTTTCCAAAACCCATATTTTTCTGAAAAACAAAATATAATTAAATGTTGCCAAGTTTTATATGCATGACACAAATAAAAGAAACCCTCCTATATTACCTTTAATAAGACTGATCTCACAGTATACTTTGAAAGCCTTTCAAACATGAGATCACAATACAGTTTTCTACCTTGATTCATAAAATTTTATTTTTGTATTTATTAGTATTGTTCATTTTATACTTGTTATTCTCTGATTTATACATTTTGAGCTGTATTTACAATGCTTTGTATTAATCGTTTTTTATTGCATTATACTTGAAATGTCTGTAATAGTAAAATTAAAATAATTTGTTTTTAATTATTTTTTAAGATAAAAATGTCTCCTGACACTATTTAAGTCATACTAATTTTGTACTTTCATTTAAAGTACATACAAAGTAAAACTAATGTTATTTTTATAATAGTACAGCAAATGTTTTTGTTGTATAATATATATATATATATATATATATATATATATATATATATATATATATATATATATATATATATATATATATATATATATATATATATATATATATATATAGATTCTTCTCACTGTAACATGTGTCTGTCAACAACAATTAAATAATTACCAAAGGGGAAAAATGTCAAACAAAGAGACCAACAAATTATATCGCACATATATTACCCCCGTCATCTTTTTTCCTTCTAAAGGAAATAACGATTTTTTTAGCTAAAGGAAATTACGTATAACTATGGTTACTGCTGATTGGACAACGCAGTTGCCAGGAGGAAGCTCCTTTGACCAATGAGAAACCTCTTACCACGCCCCTACCTCTTGCCACGCCCCTACCTCTTGCCACGCCCATTACTCCAAGCTGCAGCTACCCGTGTCTCCAGAGATGCGCCACACCCCTCACCTCCTCACCTGCAGTTGGGGTGGAGGAATGAGCGCGCGCCATGCATGTGAATCACACTGATGCAGCCACACCCTGAACAACTGGTTTGCTGGGGTTCAGTGTTCTAGCTGGTTTCCCACCCTGACCCGATGAAAACTGAAACCCCCTCTAAAGGCTTCCTTACGCACTTCAGAAGCACATCTGAGACACCTTTGCAGTGTAAATATGTTAAAAAAACAGTGTAAGACTATAGTCTGATTTGCAGGGTTCTTTGAATACAATTAAAAATTAGCCATGTTTTGTGTGTCAGATTACCATTTCTATAACCACAGTTTTACGACAAATACAATGGTTAGTGTAGCAAAACCAGGGTTCATTTGACTATATAAACCATGTTTTTTTTATTTGTAGCAAAATCATGGACCATGGGCATCTTGATGTCTCAGTTTCAGTCATCTTTTCAAGAAAAGTTGAATTAATTTTATTATGTCTATAAACCCTAATGAGTTCCATCTGGGATTTTGATTTCAGAGACACATCCTGTGTGAAGTCTTTTTAAAACTAAATTTGTATTCAGTTAACTTATCTTGCTCAGCGAGATTCTCTGCATCATGACAGACGAAAGAGACAACTGACTGTAAAAGAAACTTAACCTAATGTATAGTAACGCTGAGAATACTATGAATATATTCAAGTGGAACTTTTCTGGAACAAGAACAAATGTAGGGCAGGGCTTGATTTTGTTTGTGGGGAATTGATTGGATGGTTGTAGTTTGCTATTGGTGGATTCTAGTCATTTATAATAAATAATGCAATATTACATAAAAAAAGTGTCCATTTCATGGTAATTATAACTATTTAAACAAACAAAAACTAAAAAAACTAGAAACAGTCCACTCCACAGTTAAAAGAACATACTAAAATGGATTTTATTGAGAGAAAAACAACAGAAATACAAAATCAACATCAGATCAGATAAAAATGGAGCGCAGGTTTAAGAAGCAGGTTAAAAGTTGAAGTGTCTGAGTTTGTCCAGTGCAAAACTGCGCAAGTCTTAAAGTCTTTTGTCGGGGTTTCATCAGAGCCAGTGGAGACGCTGCAGGAGCTCCATCATCACGGTCAGCATCCTTCATAAACCCGGCATCACGTATGCGATGTTATCCAGAGTGTTTGACTGATCACAAACAGAGACAGGGAGAGATAGTTCATCAGTCATAAGTCATTTGGCTCACTGATGTTTATGTGATTAAATTGATGAATGGTCAGTACCAGCACATGATGTGGGCAGCCGTTGAGTTCGGGGACCTGAGTGGTGAGGCAGGCCAGCGGCCCCAGAGCACACAACACCGAGTCCAAGAGAACCGACAGAGAACCCGACACAGTCACCATGCCCTGAAACACACCAGACAGTGAGAGAAAATAAAACGGTGATGTTCACCCACTTCAGCAGGTGTTTAAAGAGTACCTATAATGCTTTTGTTACATGTTCACCTTTATTGTGTAATGTTGCTGTTTGAGCAAGAAAAAGGTTTCCAAAGCCCCTCTAGTCTAAAGGCTGTTATTCTCTATATCAATGGTTTTCAACCACTAGGGGGCCACTTAAAATAAATTTAAATATAGGCAGCGGCTATTTGCACTAAGCATGCTATTTACACCGAGTGTAAATAGAAAATAGATTCTATTTACAACCCCAAATCAGAAAAAGTTGGGACAGTATGGAAAACGCAAAAAAAAAGAAAGAAAAGAAGTGATTTCTAAATTTACTTTTGACTTTTATTTCATTGCAGACAATATGAACAAAAAATATTTCTGGTCAACTTCATGTCATTTGTAAATATGCAAATGCAAAACATGAAATATTTGTGTTCATATTGTCTGCAATGAAATACAAGTCAAAGTAAATTTAGAAATCACTACTTTCTTTTTTTATTGCGTTTTCCATACTGTCCCAACTTTTTCTGATTTGGGGTTGTACACTCAGTGATAACATTTTCTTAGCGATAGATGATATTTACAATAAGTGCAAATAGCTGTAGATGTTATTTACTAAGTTAAATAGCATACTAAGTTGATATACCGGTATTAAATATAAGTTGTTCAACACCATATAAAAGTAGCAGTTCTTTGCAATATGTGTAAATAGTAATTAAATGTAATTTATACTTTTTGACAGATACATACTATTTACACCTCAGTGTTGTTGTACATTAAAAGGATGCAATATAATAACTGAGTGTAAATGATTATATTTATTAAAATTATTAAATGGATTCTGCCTGAATAGGACAATAAAAGCCCTCCCTACAACTACCCAATAAATATTAAACATTTCGTTAGGCACTTTATTTCCACATTTAGAACATTTTCTTAATTTTTATTGAAAGTAAATGCATTTCTGGTGTGATTTGTGATTAAAAAAAGAGAGAAGAACAAACTCTGCACAAGGCGGATTCGAACCCAGTCAATCGCGTCAAAATCAAGATGCTTAAACCGTATACGCTTTACTGATTGCGCCACTGAAGATGTTGAAATCAGAGCGCTTTTTAAAATCTTGTTTGGCCCAACCAGACATTGTTAGGCGGAGCTAGTGCGAAAAGCACTTGCCAACAAGGCACGCTATTTGCACTTAGTGTGAATAGACACACCGTTAAATATATTATTATAATTCATACATTTTATTATTAATACATTAAATAAAAAAAAAGATACATTTAATAAATAAAACAATTAAATTATAACAAAGCACCACCTCTCTCGTGTGTATTCTGTGATTGTTTCGGAAAAGCCCAAGCTGTTTCTCTTTGCGCTGTGTGAAACACAGACCGAACGGCAGTGGCTTAAAATACCCAACCACTTCATCAACATCGGATACGCAAACGACATCTCATGTTGGATAAAGAAAACCAGTGTTGGTTTTGATAGATGACGACTGTAATGAATGTAAAGGCGATTACAGTGACTTGAGTCGTACAGTAGATATGCGTAAGTCTGTTATTATTCATGCGCAAACAAACCGTGTATGTGCACTCTTGTCTCACTTTATAAAGTTCTGTGTAATGACGATTGTAATGAAGGACCTTCTGTCCACTGATGACATCAACCTTCAGATCGCTGAGTTTCCACACATTAAATTTTTCATTTGTATTTTGGCTTGTTTGTGGATAGTAGCTATATGCAGTCATTTGGCATCTCCCTGTGGTCTTGTTTTCGTATGGCAGGTTGAATTATTTAAGTTACAATAACTGAGCAGAGTAAGTACTTTTAAAGTGTAAAGAATGTCTACAAAGTGTGTCTGCAAAAAAAAGAACACTAAAGGTTGTAATAACATGGAGTTGAAAAGTAAAAACACCAGGAGTAAAAAAAAATTGGGAACCACTGCTCTGTATTGTGCACACCGTTTCTGAAATGCCCACATCTTGAACACATCACAATATTCCTCATTTAAATAATTCTTGCCCAAGGCATATGCAAAATTTAGGGGTGGGGCCTGCTTGAGTTAGTTAGTTGCGTGTTGAAACTCGCAGTTATGGTAAGGAGTGTGACTTTACATGTGTGTGTGAGTACCTCTGTCTCCTGCAGTCTGCGTCCGATCAGAGACAGAGACTCTCCCAGCAGCTGCAGGTGAGCGGCCGCATCGATGGGGTCCACATCCGGGTCTCTGAGCGGAGAGAATGTGGCTGCGTTTGCAGGCCGCGGCGCTGATCCGTTCTGGACGGGAGCGACTGCTGCTTCCGGCCTCTTCAGCACAACGGCGCCCCCTGCAGGATTCACGGCTGCAGCTGAATGATGACCTGATCAAACATCAACACTAAATACATCAGCGCTGACAGTGACATCAGTGACCTGAAGGGATTTGACTGCTGACCTTTAACCCTGCTGCTGTCTTTGAGCGGTCGCGACATTTGCTGCGGTTTGACGTGCTTGACATGTTTGACACTCTCTGATTTCAACTGCTTGCGCTGAAGGTACGCCGATCTCTCTCGCCACACCTGAAAACCATCAATCGGTCAGCACGACGACAGCAAACACACTTCACACTGGTGTATGATGGGTAATGATGATGTTCAGCACCTGTTTGTCCCCCTCTGGCAGCTGCTTCCAGGCATCAGCGAGTCTTTTGCTCAAGTCCCCAAAATCTGAGTTCAAATAAACACACACAATAAATATTTACATACACTGGAGGTCAATAGTTCTACAAGGGTCAATAGGGGTCTATAGGATTTTTGATGTTTTTGACAGAAGTCTTTTCTGCTGACCAGGGCTGCATTTATTTGATCACAAATACAGTTAAAACTTTCATCATCATCATATCAGAATGATTTCTGAAGGATCATGTGACACTGAAGACTGGAGTAATGATGCTGAAAATTCAGCTTTGATCACAGGAATAAATTACAGTTCACAAATCATAAGCAAACCATTAGTTTATAGTTAATTCATAGTTTATATATTGTAGTATCTACATTGTTAATATATTAAAAGGCTATATACAAATAGTGAGCTCTTCATTCAGTCACGGAAATTAACAAAAATTTTGTTTAATTTGCTCATATGTAAAGAGTTAGATAATGTTCTTTATGCTTTGTATAAGAGACATAAATCATAATAATTTGTAATTAATTTAAAAAACTAAAACGGTTACTGTGGCTTATAGATACTGTTAAAATCACTCATATTGTGACAGAAGATTGCTAACAGCAAGCTCCAATCTGATTGGCTGATCTTTTCAGATTATTCAGAGTTTTAATTGCAATGCTTGAAAGTGAAAAAGGACAAGAGATCCTTGAGCATGTTTCAGGAGAAAACTCAACTCTGGTAGTTCACTTGAGAAGATTATCAAATATCTACAGACACAAGGCTGATTGATGAAGATGAACCCACCGAGGCCTGGCTCTTCCTCCAGAATGCTGTTTCTGTACTCTTTATAAAAGATCTGATACGCCGTCAAGACCTTCTTCTTCTGCACGACAGACAGACAGACAGTGTAAGATAGTCTCTATGTGTTTCACGCTCATCTGGTCTCAGTGGTTCTCCTCACCTTGTCTTTGCTCTTGCGTTTGCCTCCTTCCTCTTTCTTCCTCTTCTTCTCCACACGGCTGTGATGGCCTGCAGTGTACTCGCTCCATTCTGTGCTGCCATTGGCTGAGAGAAGAGTGGCCAGAAGTCAAAGGTCAGCATGAGAGCAGCACACAGACGTTAAGACACACAGAAGCGTTGCGTTTGTACCTGATGCTATTCTCTTGGCTGATTTACTGCTGTGTTTCTTCTCACGCGGTCGGTCTCGCTCTTTCTTCTTCTTGCTCTTTTTGCTCTTCTTCTTCTTCCTGCTGCTGTGCTGAGACGAGGATTCATGGATCAAGAGTTTCCCACATTCGCTGTCATCAGCGGAGGACGAGCCGCTGCTGTCAGCCACGTCAAGACATCCTCCATAATGACCTGACGGACAAATCATTACAGACAAAGACGTTTTAGGTTGATCAAACTCTTGTTGCTGAGACATAATGATTTCCTTTTATCAGGTATTGCATTTGGCTATTTATTTAGACGTGATCAAAAACGTTCTGTCATAGTTTAGATTTAATTTTTTTTTGTTTAAAATGTTGAATATTCTTGAAAAAGGATATGTTGACAAACTCCTTGTTTATATGCATACATTTATAGAAAACATTGCCTCAAATTAAACCGTTCCCTCTAACAAGCATAAAAACATTGACTTCCTGTTCCTGAGATTGTGATTGATGCGAGTATCTCCTCACCTTCTAGCTCCACCTCCTCACCCACCACAGGAAGCCCCTCGCGCACCACCTGCGGCTGCTTCCTGGAGGAGGAGGAGGAGGAGGAGGAGTCTCTGGTGTCCTTCCTGCGCTCCTTAGACGTGGACAGGCAGGGATACGCCGCCTCTGCGCCGACCGCCGTGGGAGAGGTGATGGCCTGCAGGAGACCCATCGCCGTCACGGCCGTCTGAGGAGATCCCGCCGGGTCAGGAGGCGTCAGGAGCGAGCGCTGGCTCTCTGAGGGACGCTTCTTCTTTTTGTGATGAGATCCGGAGCTGTGATGATCTAGACGAGAGAGACATTAACAATTCAACATGCCATCAGAGCGACTCACACACACACAGTTCATCCTCTCACATCTTTTCACTGCTCCATACTCCGAGCCAGCTCCTTTAAAAGACACTTTTAGCGATATTACTGATTTGACTGTACTGACTCTTTCAGATGAGATCAAAACCGAATCGAGCTGAATGACAGATTTGACGTATTTTGCAACATAAACATGGTTACTAAATTAAATCAACACTGATCTGAACAATGACATTGTCTTTTTAGAGCTGCTTTACAGCATTTCTTGAATTTGTCTCATTTTTGATGAAGTTTGCATCACTGATTCTGTTTATTACTGTGAAGCTTCTTTGAAACAACCTGTACTTTATAAAGCACTAAAGAAATAAAGCTGACTTGTTGAAGACAGATGTACCATGAGTCCTGAGGTGATGATATATGCTTCTGAAGGACTAATCCTGAATATCAGAACTACATTACCCATAATCCTGAAAAGTGATCAGCCAATCAAAGTCGCTGTTACGCCCACACTCATAGTGTTTTGAACATAATTCAATTCTGCTGTAAAAGCAGCTCTAAAATAGACAACAGTGTCATCATTCAGCTGAAGTCAGTTCAGTGTTGATTCAGTTCAGTTTAAGGATGGAACGATTACCGGTTTCACGATATAAACCACGATAAAATGTACTGACGGTAAGTAAACTCGCTTAAAAGTCTGGTGCAACATTGTTTTTTGAAGGAGAAGTAATGGCAGAAGGCAGTGACAGCGCCTGGAGATTTTTCAGCCTTCTAAAAGGACCGAATCTGAGGTGTGCTTTTACAAAAGTCCTGAGGGAAACTGAATCCAGTATGGTCACCCTGTCTGCAGAACATGCGTGAAGAAAGTCGCTGCTATCCATAGTTTTCAGTCACGTGACTGTCACGGAGCCTTGGAGGGCAAAACCGCCATAGAACTGCAGCACAAGCCTGTCAAATTTCCATCTTAAAACAAAAATATGTGAACAAGATGCACGTTTTGGGCACTTATGATCCATATACAGCACCTGTATTTATAGCGGGTATATGCAGTATTTCGATCACAATTTATAGCGGGATATTTTAAAAAATGTAATGTGAAAAACTCTATAGGGTGAGTTGCACCAATAAGGATTTAAGCAAAGTTTAATGCTAATCTAGGATTTGTTGATATGGGTTTCATTTTAAATCGAGTTGTTGCACTACTTCATTTTAAACACAGATTAATTACACAGTAAAACTGTTATAGAGCTGATCAAGCAGCAGACGGAGGGTGAACTGACGACCGGCTAAAGAATCAAAAAGTGCCATAATTTACTAAAACAGTGATATTAAAAGATACATTTCAGTTTACACCTATTTGATGATGCATACCATGTACAGGCGAGTAGAAGAGCCAAGAATATGAACGCATCGCGTTTTCTTTATAATGGGTTTCAATGGGGAAAACACTTTACGAGAAACCTTATTCTGCGTTCATCTGCTTTCCTGTACAAAGTATGCAATATCAATAAGGTGTATATTGAATTTGGTATTTTAATATCACTGTCTTACTGACTACAAACCTGGTAAAAATGACTGGTGGGCAATGGAGGAAAGCCTTGTTTTGCCCTCCAGGTGGGCGTTCATATAAGCGTGTGACGACATGTGGAAACTATGGATTGGGGCAAACACTTCCAATCTGCTGTGTCGTTTCGTGACCACCCACTGTTGTATAGCGAATGCAAGGCAAGTGGACTTTGGCCTCAATACCAAAACTACGTCTGGGAAATAATTGGACACAAAGTTCTGAGTTGAAATATTTTATCTCACTCACTTGAAATTAACGTGAAGCTTCCATAAAGAAAAATTTGCAGCAAGTGGCTTTGAGCCAAAGAGGAATGAACAAGTTCAGACTAGGGTGACATTTAAGGGATAATTATGTATTATCATCATACACTTATTACACAGATTTTCTTTACCACATAAATAATTACAGGGACATATTGAATTGAGGTTAATGTTTTTAATCCTACCGGTTTATAAATCCATTTTGTACAGTGTCGAAACAATCGTCCAGACAAGATGATCACAAGAAGTTATAGTAATAATTATAGTAGTATTAATAGTAAAGTCCTCTGATTTAATTTTCAGTACAATCAAAAACAGAGACGCAAGTTGCATTTGAATGAAACAGGAGAGTGCGTCTGTTGTGATACGTGGATGTGCGCTGTTATAATGCGTTGCTATTGACGACGGCCATTATAAGGAAGGAAATCCCACAGAATAGAATCTTGCTTCCGAAGTGCATAGAGCGGCTTGTTTTGTTGTTTGTTGATTTTGAAATATAAAATTCATTGAAATGTTTCAGTGTGTGCATCTGTTCTTTTTGAACACTTTCATCTCATTTGAACAAAACCGTGATAATATTGGTAATCGTGATCTTTTGGGTCACTATAATCGTGATATTAAATGTTCATACCGTTCCATCCCTAGTTCAGTTCAATAACTGAAGTCAATTATTTATGAAACAAATTTGATTCAGTTATAAGCAGATCTACACACGATACTGCTATTTATTTGAGCCGGTTCAATGCTGATTCAATTTAGTTCAACAACTGTGTCAATGCTGCCAAATTCATCAATTGTGAAACAAAGTCGAATCAGCTATAAAACATTTCTACGGAAAACAGTGATGTGATCATCCAGATCAATAAAGTTCAAGTTTTGTTCTCATTTGAGTAAATAAACAATATTACTGAATATTAAGTGTTGTTATACCTGAACTAAGCAAGCCAAAGGCGACAGTATCAAGGAACCCAAACTCCCTCAGGTGACAGAAACGAAAAAAAAACCTCTCAAATAACTGATGATTTTTTATACTTTTATGTATAATCATTTGCAATTCTTAATGGTAGTTCATTCCCTTTTTTCAATAACGGACAAGGATGTAATTGAAACTATTTTGGTCTCAGAACTCTTTTCTGAAGAAGTTTCTGGAATCACGGTGGAGATGGGGGTTGAGAACAGAAATCACTAGTCACAAACCTCTGTAGAAATGATCCTCATAATGCTTCTTTTTCCTTTGAAACTCGCTGCCAGTGTAAAAGTCATCAGCGTCCTGTGGAGAGCAGAGATCAGTTTCTACACAACACACACTGATGATGATGATGATGATGATGTCAGTGAGTCTTTCATTGGTACCTTGAGCCGTTTCTTGGAGGTCTTGCGCACCTCTGCGTCGATGATCTCTTCTTCTCTCAGAAGATCTTTGTAGGATCTTCTTTTTTCTCTCTGACTGCGGCCGGCGACCAGACTCACCTCACCCTCCATCTACACACACACATTATACAGTAGCGAGAATAAGTTTGTTAAACCTTTGAACATATCTGGATTTCTTCATTGATTACTCACAAAACATGGTCTGATCTTCAGTCACAGCTATAGGCAAACACAACTAAACTTATAACACACAAACAATTGTACTTTTCACAGCTAAAGAGAGTGAGTGATCATTAACAGGACAGATGTGTTCACAAACTTATACTTGCAGCTGTAAATAGAAAGATATTGTGTTACTGGTGTGCGTGGTTGTGTATTTACATGTATAGGTTTGCGAGGTTTAGTGAGTATATCATTATGTATGAATGTGTTCTAGTGTGTATTAGAGTATGTATGAATGTGTGTTTTTGTTGTTGTTTATTATCCCTCTATGCTAACACGCTAACTGGCAAAACTTTAAACACTATTAGTGATTTACTGTATAATTCAGACAAAGCGAAGCGCGTTCAAATGAGAATCAAAACATTAAACATGCGTACAATCGTGATAAAATGTAGCTTCATTCATTCGATTAATTTCCATATTACCTTCATCAAATTTCATGCGTCTCCTGCCGCCATCTTGGCTCTGCGCTGCGCGGTCAGTTTCTCGCGCGACTGTTCGAGCGTGTGGCGTCATCGCGCACTCGGGCGCCTCTAGCGGATAGACGGAACGAGCGCCGCTGCTCGGAGATCTGAAATATTGGAAAATATTTCGCAAATATCTGCATTTAAATACGGATTTGACAGTCACAGTACTATGGATTTCCTCATGGTGTTTAATTGGCAAACAGGTGAAAATATTCCTGCTGCTTGAGTCAAAACAACCTCGAGTCCCGACTGCAAAATGAACTGAACTGATTTCTGGAGAATATTTTTATCAGGAACTCGTTATTTGATCACACGCACAAACTTAATCAGATCGGTTTCTGTTAATGCAAATATTGTAACCATGTGACATAAGTGTATGTGTGTGTTTATTTACACAATGAATCAGACATAAGTGGTGAAACGGTTCAGAGTTCTGGATTGTGCCGAGTCACGTTTAACCGTTTTGCTCGCTCATGTTTAGCGCGCTCCCTCCCTCCTTCCTTCCTTCTCTGCTCGCTCATGTTTAGCGCGCTCTCTCTCTCCCTCTCTGCTCGCTCATGTTTAGCGCGCTCTCTCTCTCCCTCTCTGCTCGCTCATGTTTAGCGCGCTCTCTCTCTCTCCCTCTCTGCTCGTTCATGTCTAGCGCGCTCCCTCCCTCTCTGCTCGTTCATGTTTAGCGCGCTCCCTCCCTCTCTGCTCGTTCATGTTTAGCGCGCTCCCTCCCTCTCTGCTCGCTCATGTTTATAGCGTTTACGCTGACTCAAGGTTTCAACATCAGAGTCACGCTCCAGATTTACTGCTGCGTTTCTTATCGCTGCTCAGCGAATCACAGCCCATAAATCACCAGGCTTCATTGACCTGCAGCTCTTATGTAAGATGATCTTCATAACACACTCGCATTATTCTGTGTGATACAGAAAGACTCTTGATCCCATCTGTTTTAATGTCCTTTCACTCTCCAGGGTGTCTTAGAGCTGATCATGACCACTGACCATTACTGATCACATTCAGAGAACAGACAATCCCATAAATCACGAGGACATCTGTAGCTCAGGTGATCATGTGATTGAAATTCTTCCTCAGTCATGCTTTCAACATCTCTCCTCCTCCTCCTCCTCCTCCGGAGCAGATGAATGTGTCCTGTCATGTTTAGCTCTGCTCCTCCCTCCCTCTCTGCCTTTGTTTGAGTTGTGCTGATCTGGGCTGGACTGGACTGCTGTTGACTTCCTGTTTCACTCACTCAGTGAGTATAAAGGAGGAGAGCCGCACTCATGAGTTCAGAAAACTGAGAGATCCTGAGCCGCTCACATTCAAGAGATCCGCTGAGGACCGACACTTAAAGACTGAGTGAGTAAACCTGGAGTATGCATTGATTTTTAAAGGGATTGTCATTACTCATTCTCAAGTTGTTCCAAACCTGTATACGTTTCTTTATTCTGTTGAACACAAAAGAAGATATTTAAAGCATGTTGGTAGCCAGACAGTTGGCGGCACCCATTGACTTCCAAAGTATTTTTTTTCCTACTATGGAAGTCAATGTGTGCCGTCAACTGTCGACATTCTTTAAGATATTATCTTTTGTGTTCAACAGAAGAAATAAACTCATACGGGTTTGGAACAACTTGAGAGTTATCAAGTAATGACAGTTTGAATTTTTGGGTGAACTGTCCCTTTAAGAGATTTTTAAATGCAAAATTTTAAATTAAATTTTTTTAAAGCCTGTCGGCTTCATCAGATAATGCAGTTATATTGACATGAGCAGCATCAGGATGCTTTTATTCACCAGTGCTGAGTGTCATACAGTGTTGATTTTGTTTTTCAGAGAAATGGAGACGATTGAGCAAACACAGACAGCGATCACAGACAGGTGATACTCTCATACATGCTCTCATATCTGTCTGTCTGTCTGTCTCTTTCTGTCCAGACAGACAGTCTCGCGGCTGTTGAAAGTGTGTGATTTGTTGTGGTGTGTTTGAGGAGGTTTCTGTGGTTAGTGTGTGTTAATGACGGTACCCAGCAAGCAATTTTGCATCAAACCATAGCCCAAGAATAGACTTGTTATCTAGAGCAGGGATTTTTTAAGTAGGGGCCGGGGCCAGGGGTCAGGAGATGATTTCCAGAAATCAAATTTAAAAAAATGAACGATGAGAAATAGCATAGTTTAACCATAATTTTCACTAAATATATTACAAAAATAGTCGTTAAATCAAAATAAATCCATGCAAATATAAAAGGACATCAGCCTTTCGCTGTGTTTACGACAGATTAACAACATAGTGACAGCAGCAGTTACAGCAGGTCAATTTATCACACCTCGCGGTATATTTAAGGCTTTAAGAGTAGGATATTATTTTTGTCTTTTTGTCCAAAAGAAACGTTGGTTAATATCGACCTAAAAGCAATGCAGGGAGGCCAGAGGAGGAACAGAGAGAGAGAGAGAGAGAGAGAGAGAGAGAGAGAGAGAGAGAGAGAGAGAGAGAGAGAGAGAGAGAGAGAGAGAGAGAGAGAGAGAGAGAGAGAGAGAGAGAGAGAGAGAGAGAGAGAGAGAGAGAGAGAGAGAGAGAGAGAGAGAGAGAGAGAGAGAGAGAGAGAGAGAGAGAGAGAGAGAGAGAGAGAGAGAGAGAGAGAGAGAGAGAGAGAGAGAGAGAGAGAGAGAGAGAGAGAGAGAGTTCTTTTGTGTTGTCATTATGCTCATGTTTAGATAGGCTTGTTAATACCGGTGTGCCATTGCATGTCATGTTTTTGTATAATTTAACCACCCCCCAGGATAGTGGGGGTCACGAGCCACTGGCACCGTTATTTTGAGGGTCGTGGGCTGAAAAGTTTGGGAACCCCGAATCTAGAACAGGGATTCCCAAACGGGGGTTCAGGAAGCCCTGAGGGTTCGCAAGGAAATTGCAGGGGGTTTGTAAGTTGATTAGTAGCAATTCATTAAATTATAATTAAAAATTAAACAAATAAGCTACATAATATTAAAATAAAAATTTCTAAATAAAACTTAAAAATGTTTTTGAAGTAAACATGTAAATGTGCCATTCAATTATTGAAATATATACTTCAAATCTCAGGGGGTACTTAAATTATTTTGGTCAAAGGGTTTCGGCTGACAAAAAAGTTTGAAAACCCCTGATCTAGAACATGAACATGTGAAAGAAATGAAAGCAAACACCAAACAGTTCACTGTTGACTTTGCTTGCACATCTCGAAAGTTATTTTGGAAAAAACGACATGTAACCAAATTCAAGGTTATTTTGGCTAGAAGTGGGTTACTCATGGTCAGACTATATCGGGTCTATAGTTAACCGAGATGGTGAAATGATGGCTATTGTTTGCTGGGTATAGCCGCAGATGTTTCACTGCAGACTTTATTATGATTGTGTGTTACATGTTCAGTGAATTTGACTGTTTCCTCACAGTGAACTCTCAGAGCAGATCAAAGCTACGACTAAAGACAGTCACGTGCGAGCGGAGAACACAGAGCTGATGCTGAGCTACCAGAGAGGAAACGTGTCTCTCCGACAGTACCAGGTAATTCAAACTGCAGTATATTTAATATACGATGGGCTGCGTTATACAGTAAACACAGACACGGGTGACTATATCACACCGGCACAAGAGTCATGATTGACTGTAAACTAAAGTTAGTCGTTGGCATTAGCCTTAGTTTAATTATTAAGGACATTATGACCACTAGAACATTAAATTGACCAATCACAACTAGCTATTAACACTGTAAAACCTAACGCTCAAAATAATTAATTGGTTTGCGTAAAGCCAACTCAAATTAAACAAATTAGTTAAATCAAATTAACTTTTGAGTATTTAGAACTTTCTTTTTCTTTTGAGTTCTCAAAACTGACACATTTTAATTCATCTGAATTGTTTCATTGTAATTTAGACAAACTTAATTTGAACTAAAACTGGGCTGGGATTTCTTTTTCCCAGCATGGTTTGCCATTAATCTCAAAAGGGAAAGTAATGCTAAAAGGATTTTTTGTGTGCAAGATTAATGTTAAGGTGGAGATTTAGTAGTGTTTGATGTTTTGCTGTGTTAGTTTAGAAGAGTTTATGTTGTTGTTTTTTTGAGGGTTTGACGAGTGGAGCAGGACGTTAGTTTGAGAAAAGATTTACAGTATGTTAAATGTTATATATTGCTGTACTCATTCAGCAAGTGCTATGTTATGCTAATGCTATTTAGCAATTAGCAAGGTAGCATTTATTGAATTAGCTAGCTAAAGCTAGTTTCCACTTCTAAAAATATTTAAATTGATAATTTTAATTTAAATGTATGATTTAGCTTCTTCAAATATTTGAAGTTAAGAGCATTTCAAATGTAAAAGTACAAAATAAAAATCTGCAAGTTCTGCTTAAAATTTAATTTCTTAACTTTTTAATAAATTGTGCCAGCTTATTCGTGTTTACAGTCTAGCCCAAGTAATAACAGCTTGACTGACAGCTGTCAGATTTAGTGTCCATAATGATTCCCTGTGGAATCTAACCTGGATTCTTCTGGTCTGTATTTCAGCTGCTCTTGTGTTCGCTGTATAAGATATACGAGGCACTGGAGGAAGTGCTGGACAGGAACGCCTCCCATGATGCCGTGGCTCCCATATACTTCCCACAGGAACTGGCTCGACTGGAGTCCATCGGGAAAGACCTGGAGCATTTCTATGGCCAGAACTGGAAGGAGAAGATCACGGTGCCGGCCGCCACGCAGAGATACGCCCAGAGACTGAGAGAGGTGAACACAGAGTGGCAGAAACGCATCTGTTCTATTCAACCAATGTGAACCTTCTCCATTTGTACACTTCTTCGATGTGTTACCCACAGGGCTTGACATTAACGCTTTTGCTTACCAGCCACTGTGGCTAGTGGTTTTCCAAAGTTACTGGCCCCTCAGCATTTTCACTGACCACAATTTTGACTTCAATACCATGGGGAAAAACTACCATATAGAGATTTTTAATATTATCCCATAATTTGGCAGCAGGTTTATTAGGCTGCTTTCGCTTTAAGACCAGATTCCAGTATACTGTTACACATGCGTTGTCTTTCTCAACTGTTTACTTAACATAACTGGCTTTGTTTACATGAATAGTTGTCAACCAAGATCGTCATTTATTCGCATATTTTGTGTGTATTTGACTGGCAGCAAAAAACAACAAAATATATAGTACTTGTAAGGCGGCTTTATGTGCGCGCACTTTGGGTGTAAGTAAAATTATGCGCAATATGCACAATCCCAGTGCGAAATTCAAGCCCTGTAACACCAACAATATTCATCCGGAGCAAATGAAACGAGTGTGTAACTCGAGAGAGATAAGAGAGCGAGAAGTGCAGCTGGTATCATCTGTCTATTATGAGGAAAATTTGTATTGGAAGCGTTTCAAATATTTTGGTTTTGAAAAATCGATATTTTTGACAACACTAAATTGCACTTAGTTTATTATTTCAGATACCTTTTTTTTTAAAGATTACAATTGAAAAATGTATAGCCTATATTATATATAAAATTCAACCCGCCAATGTGGCAAATAGGAGGGACTGATTTACACATTAACTCCTGAAATCCAGCGCATTTGGCAGGTTGGCGGTTGCAACTCATGTCAAGCCCTGGTTACCAAACACTTTTAAGATGTTGTTGGTCCTTTACACTCTCTGTCCTTTGTATTATTGTGACTTTGCTCTGAATCAATTGTGTTGTGTCTCAGGTGGGCAAAGATCACCCTGAATATCTGGTCGCTCACGCATACACACGCTATCTGGGCGACCTGTCGGGCGGGCAGGTGCTGGGCCGCATCACTCAGAAGTCATTAGGGCTGAAGAACGGAGAGGGCTTGTCGTTCTTCTCGTTTCCGGGCGTGAGCAGCCCCAACCTCTTCAAGCAGCTGTACAGGAGCCGCATGAACAGCATCGAGCTGACGGAGGCGCAGCGGCATGGTGTGCTACAGGAGGCCGTCACCGCATTCGAGCTCAACATCCAGGTGAGCGACCGCTGGAGCTACCTCTGCTCATGGAGAAGCGACTGAAGCTGCAGTGCATGAGCTGATCTCTTTGTTTTCTGGTCCCCAGGTCTTTACCGAGCTGCAGGACTCTGTGAGCTGTGTGTCAGAGACAGAGAATGAAATGAGACAGAGACACACACAACACAAGCAGATCACAACAACGACAACAGGTAAAATGCACATTTTGTACTTTTGATGGACGGTTTGTGACATTAAATCCACGGTCTGCAGTGTTTTAAGCGTTTTGTCTTGTTCTCCTCAGGTGACGAAGCCCATGAATCGCTGCAGAGCTCCTCGTCTCTGATGCCACGGTTCCTGCGGACGCTGCTCGGTGTGTTCGTGGTTCTGGCCGTCGGGATGGTCTACGCCTTTTAAACTGCCGTGTCACTCATCATTAGCACTTTAAAAAAAGTCACATTTAATCATATCATTAATAATTAACATGTGATTTGTATGTTTATAGTTATTCAAATGACAGAGGATCATTTTGTCAGAATCATTTTGTAACCATGTATATATGTAACCATGCCTTTGTATTATTAATACTATATTTTTTTATAATAAAATCTTACTCCTTGTTTCTGTAGGTTGCATGATTTCAGTCTCAAATGAAAATCACTGGGGTACCAGCACACATTTTGTCTAATACACATTCATTTGCTTGTGATTACCGGATAATGGCACATATTCACTTTAGAAAGTTAAGGATTAGGTTGTTCGGGGAGTTCTGATGACGATGGGATAGTGTTCCGACATGTTATTAGACCTGTCACTACACAAAGGCATGTTCACCCCAAGGATGATATAACTATCTGAATTGAATCTGGATTTGATTAACTGGTCACTCAGCACGATTGACAAGATTTTCTCACTAAGGAAGGGTGCACCGGGACCTTCGCTGGAGGCTACACACGGGACACCTGGAACAGCTGGCAAGTCCTGTGCCCGGAAGCCCTGTCTGTGGATGATGTGGAAGACTTATTCATATTTGGAATTTTGATAGCGGGGTCACTATTCCTCGGCCTTGGGATTGCCCTGACTTATCGGAAGGTTTATAAGAATTTCCACATCCACTGTCTGTGGAAATAAAAGAGCGCTTCAGGGATGTGGGTGACCGACTTAAGGTATTAGATCAGAGAGTGTCACAGATCGAGGAACTGAACCGTAACATCTCAGCACGGACTGTGGAGACGCAGGGAAGAGTGGGCACCATCGGGGTCAGACTAGTGAACTGTTACGCATTATGACTGGTCTGGCCATTAGAAAGGCCGAGATGTCTAAGTCACTCCATGAACCGGACGTGCGCCACTGACGCTGAGGATCAGAACTGATTGATTATGATCCGGATAAATTACTGAAGATCAAGACCTCTCTCTCGGTTGGGAGGTCAGCTTGACAGCTGGGTCTTGCTATCGTTCCCTGTGCACTACCATATCTCCCTTCAAGGACAAGCCACAGAACTGAACTCGATAACATCTTAAATTGACAATTTATCTAACCCACAACACAATCTCAGTCTTTTACTTGCACCACACAGACCCCACCCCATCTCTGCCCCCATCCTTATGTCTGCCTCTCCCCTTCCCTATCTCCCGTACTCAGTCTCCAAACAAAAAATCCCATCACGTGACCATGTGTACTGTTTTATGTTATGTTGTGTTTTTGTATGTATGTGAGCTTTGCAAATATGCATTTTTTCATTTTCTGGAGAGCGTGGGGCAGCGCTTTAAATAGCCGAGCCCGGAGTCTTGCTCCAAAATTCTTAGATTTTCCCCATTGCGGGACAAATAAAGGCGTAACTATTCACTATAACAATACTTTAAAAAAAATGTTTTCCAGTTGATGAATGATAAATAAGAATCCATCCAACTTTAAAGAGCTCAAGCGTTCTTTATCGTTTGTGGAGTGAACAGGCCTTAATTCCTTATTTGTGTAGGCCTACTGTTAAAAGGTAGAGTAGGCAATTTCAGAGAAGGTAGCAATAGCTTTGAAGACATGAGATCCCACCCTCTCTCTCCAAAGCCACACCTCCTTCAAAACACATGAACGCACAGGTCGCGCACAGCCAGTGGAGATTCTGCAATGTGTCAGAGACGGTTAAATTACCTCATGTCTCAAAGCACATAAAGCCCAATTTATACTTCTGTGTTGAGTGTACGCCGTAGCTACGTTCTAAGCTGTATAGTCTGATGTGTACCTCTCCAAAAATGTATCAACACGTATTCTCGAACTGCAAGCGCTGTGATTGGTCTGCCAGAACCCCTTCCTCAGGGGTTATCATGCTCCCTCTGCAGAAGTATAAATGCAAATCAATGTGTCACCCACAGCGTAGAGGCTATATGGCGCAGGTCTGACACAGCCTTAACACTACAATAATTATAAACATAAACATGACATTCTGTCATTTTAGGTTTTTATTTAAGTGTTCAAACTGTATATTTTACAAAAAAAGTTGTTGCTTAGGCGGGACCTTGATATCGCGGCTCCACTTAGCGCTCACTACTGCGCAGACTCCCAGTTGCACTTAGACCATAAAAAAAAAATAAGGACGACGCGTCTTCACTACCTTGCACCGAAGAAAAGTGAAGCCGCCAACGTCTGAATATGGTGCTGAAATCTTGCGCAGATTTGGGACCGAATCAGATCTCCATCAAATTTTCACCCACATTGGCTTTGGAATGTAAATGATGGCAGATTTTAATTTTTTTTGTGTGAACTATCCCTTGTTAAATCACAAAGAAGGTGCACTATAGTTTGGCTAATTTATAAGTTGGGATAATCGAACATGAACACACTTACAGATACAGCTAAACAACCATCAAACAAACAAACAAACCACAACCCAGTAAAGAACACAATCTGAAACAACATGAACATTATAGAGTCTATTAGATCAGTCAGAAGACAGACGTCCTTCTTATCATCATGGTTAATTTACAACATAAATTAATGCTTTTTACACACGTTAATAA
Source organism: Gobiocypris rarus (assembly GCA_023029165.1). Lineage (NCBI taxonomy): Eukaryota > Metazoa > Chordata > Actinopteri > Cypriniformes > Gobionidae > Gobiocypris > Gobiocypris rarus. The sequence goes on along the minus strand of CM040921.1, from coordinate 3,446,105 downwards.
AAATTAACTTACAAAAGGCATCAAACAGCTTATTGGTTGTTTTTTATGAGGTCAAAGATTCACATACACACACACACACTAAAGGCCAAATTCAGTATTAGACACAAAACTAAAGTGAAATGAAGATGAGGATCTGCTGTGGGAGTCTTCCTCAATGAACATGAGGAGATGAGCACAGGAAGTGAGTCGTTACAGAGGCGGGACGTCCTGTGTGATGTGCTGCATGCGGAGGCTCAGAGTGTGAAGAGCTGCTCGTGGTTTTGCTCCTGTGTCGCCTGTCGAGGGCTTGAGAGACTGACGGCGGCAGGCGAGCTGTTATTCATCGCGGGCAGATGATCTGCAGCTGTAGCTCTGCCTGCTAAGAACTTATCAAACTCTGTCAGCGAGAGCAGAAAACATGATGAATGACTTACTGTGTGTGTGTATCAGATATGAGTTATAAACATCAGCACAGACTCTCACCTTCACTGGTCACACCCTCACTGTCATCAACGTCAGGCTGTAAAATATCAACATCCAGAAATATGTTTAGAATGGAATACTAGCAGTTTACAACCTACTATGACGTAAACATTAAATGGAAATAAAAGGCATTATTCCACGATAAACGGAAGAGTGTCCGTTTATGATTATTTAGCTTTTTTGTATTGTGTATAGCAAATATTGTCAGGAGATATAAATAAATCATGGCTGATGTTCATTCAACACTCTGGAAATGGAAGGTCAAGCACACTGCATTGTGGGGTGCAGTATTCAGCGTGGTAAATTCTGTTGTAATCAGAGCCCTTGATATTTTGCCCTTTTACAAAGTCTTGATGTTTTTGCCCTCTGCTAGAACAGGTTTTCATGCTTGAATGTTCATTTTTTCTTATATTCTCTATTGTTGCAGCTCCTCTCTTCCCAGTCTGTCAGTAACGCTTCCTGTCTCTATGAAGCCCCTCCTTCTGAAAAGCACACTGTGCTCTGATTGGTCAGCTGGAGCAGTGTGTTGTGATTGGTCAAGTGCTTCGAGCATGTTTGGGAAATGTCCCGCCCCTTTCTATAACTGGCAGTTTCAACACTATCTGACTCAATCAGGACCCACCTCTTTATTCAGCAAATAAATTACTTAAATGAGGAATATTTTGACGTGTTTGTTTCCAGAAGAAAACTCAAGACTACAATGGAGGCGTTTCAGGGATTTCAGAAACACTGACACTGGTATAGAAAATAACTCCCGCTAAAGGAACTTTTGCAGAGCCTTTTCATGCTCAAACAGAAACATTACACACTTAAGTGTAAAAAGCATAATAGGTCCTCAGTGTGCGCTGTGCTGTGACTCCAGCAGATGGCTCTGCTGCTCAGCATTACACTCACATGTTTGGATCAGAGTGTGAAGTGTAAAAACGGATCTCTCTTTACCATCTCCGCAGACAGCCACCTCTCGATGTCATCCATGGCGGAGCTGGGTGGAGCCGGAGCCTGACGGGACACAAAACACCACAAATGTTCCTCAAGATCTCATGCTAGTTGTATATTGATCACCTGTGCGCGATACCGATTGTTAAAAGTTTCCCTTCATCTGTCAGCACATGCAAATCATTCAGATCCGACAGACAGCGGCCAACCATCACCTCACAGCGTATAACCACCCCAAACATAGGCTGCGATTATTGATTAATCATCTTTATTTGATCTAATCACAATTATTGGAGATAACCACAATAATCGATCAGTTTAAATTTCAATCAATTTAAAAATTGAATCAAATGCATGATATTGTGCCTCCTTTTCCAGTATATAAATAAATATAAAAAAGCACTTCTTGAGTGCACAAAGAAATTTAGAATGGCATGGAAGCATGTTTCCGTCACGGGTCGGTAATAAAACTATTTAAAAATAATTGCGACATTTTATCTCACAATTCTGACTTTTATTTCTCTCAGATTTGCTCAGATTATGATCTCAGATTATAAAGACGGGATTGCAAGACATATAGAAGAAATTGTGTGTTATTAAGTCAGAATTGCTTTTTGTCCCACACAATTGCAAGTTTATATCAGGCAATCTGACAAAAAAGTCAGAATTTTGAGATAAAACATCACAATTACCTTTTTTTTAATTATGTGGCGCAAACAAGCATCCATAAATCAGACTGCATTATATATATAATATTTTATTAAATATTATTTTCCACAGCATTAAACTAATGACTTTAGGCCTATTTCATTACTTTTTATTATCATATATGATTCACGTATTAGGCTTACATTGTAAGTGACAGCGTAAGTATTATTTTTATGGAAATTAATCGTCAGCACAAAATTCATGATCGTGACAGGCCTCATTTCACACCAACTGCAAAGATGTGCAAAGCATTATTCTAGTTTCTTCTGCATCTACAAAAGCAGTTTTTTTTCTCTTCGGGTGTTTTAGTACTGATATTTGCTGCAGTTTGTATTTCATTTGAGTTGAATCAATCAAAGAATGCATCGGCGACTCCTGTGAAACCCACCAGACCATCACTGTAAATCCACTGAGACTGACGGACCCAGTCACTCTCACTGCCCTTCACACAAACACACTCCAGCATGTCAGACACATTAACGTACACGCGTGATCAGAGTCATGTGAGGTAGTGGAGCGGGTGTTTACTGACCCCTGCCGTCACCTGTAGCCGCGTGTCCAGAGCTTCAGCCAGACCCTCCACTGCTCCGGGGTCCTCGTACCGCACACTACACACATCACAACATCAGCACACACACATCTCACTTCACATGCCCTCTGAAGACCTTCAGATGTACTGGTTACACACAAACCTCTTCCTCTGTTCGGCCAGAGAGCTGCTCCTCGTCTGAGCAAACATGTCAAACTCTTCGTCTTCAGGCACTGAGACACACACACACACACACACGGTTACGTCCAGGTCACTTAAATGGAATGAAACTGCTGAACTGGATCTCTCTCACCTGACTTGTTTGTGAGGTCGGATGGAGAGCGGGGCTCATGTTGATTGACAGCTGGGAGAGTGCTCTGATTGGGTGATGGAGACTCAGGGGTGAGGTCAATAAGGTTTTCTTGCTCAGTCTGGTCACATAAATCATAAAATAATTGCGTGGATATGTGGAGAAATATCAATATACTATCATACAATTACAAATGATCATTGTAGATGTTATTATAAAGTTGCATTAGCAAGATATTCACTCCATATTTTTACCAGGTGTGATTCGACAACACTAGAACAGTCGCTTGGTTTCTATTTCTGCGCAGTTGAGCCAAATAGCTCCGCCCACCATCAATTCTCATTGGTCCACACAGCAGTGGGAGGATAGAATTCCACTCGTTTTCTCCAGATTCTATTTATTTTAACAGCGCTACTGTGAGGTTAAGGTTGCTAATCGATAGTTTATGCTTTTGTGGAAGCCATATGTTGCATTACTTCAACATATTTTTTAAATAATCTTGAGGCAAAAACCATGCAAAAAAAAAGCTTGCAGTGAATGTACAGTACTGTGCAAAAGTCTTAGGCTCGCTAGTATTTTACACATAAAAAGTGGGTTTTTACACATAAAAAGAGTGTCATTAGGAAATCTCAGTTTACATTTCCAAACATTCATTTTGAAATTAATTGTAATAATCCAGTGAGTTTTTATTTTATTTTTATGCACAAGAAGTCTGATAGCAGCCGGTCTGATCTGCTCTGATCAGTCTGTCTGTGATTACATAAAGAAACTGAGACAGACTAAATCCAGAAGAACTGAGGCAACGTCTCTCAGACACTTGAGGAAACCTTCCTGCAAAACTACAGTACTGGGAAAAGTTTAGGCACTTGTCAGAATGCTTTAACGTGATAATGCTTCAAAAATAATAACATAAATGAAGACCTTCTATTAACTAAATCAAATGGATATTTGGGGTGAACACTCATTGTGTTAAAAACGGCTTTTGTCACCTGCATCTAATCCTACACCTATTCCTGTAGTTTTGCAGGAAGGTTTCTTCAAGTGTCTGGGACACATTGCCACAGTTCTTCTGGATTTAGTCCATCTCAGTTTTCTGTTTCATGTAATCACAGACAGACTCAATGAAGATGAGATCAGATCTCCATGTGGAGCATAGAGACTATTGTCAGACTCTTTATGTATACAAAAATCTCACTGAATTATTAAAATGAATGGCAATTAATTTATAAATGTAAATCCTACTGACACACTACAGCAAAATATATAAATAACTGGCTTAGACCCACTTTTTGTGTGTAAAAATACTAGCGAGCCTAAGACTTTTGCACAGTACTGTGTATGTTGTTTCTATGCATATAATCAACAACTTTATGAAAATAGTTTTATATTTTCCATAATGTCATTCGCAATGTTTCATGGCATTGTAGTTATTTCCTTCATTACAGCTGTTAAGTTTACAGACTTGTACTTTAGTTTTCGGTCCAATTTTTAAATAATTAGCTTCAAATCAAAGTTTGTAATGTTGTAATAAACCTTAAAGCTAGTGGGTTTAATTAATGGCTTATAACAGTTTTTTAAGTACCTATGGGAAAATGAAATGGAAAAAACTTCCAGAACTACCACTGCTGAAAAAGTGGGCGGTCACTAACAAACTCTAACTGGCTATTGGCTGATTCACCAGCAGCGTGTTGAATTGTGCAAGGCTAGGAGTCGGACAGAACAGATGAAGGTTTACCTGTGACTCCTGTTGTCCTTCTGTGTTTGATTTCTGCATGTTCAACCTGTCAAACCTTCAACCAGAGAGAGATAAAGATGGGAAGTGTTATTGTAGAACTGGACACAGGATTAGACTCTCGCTGTACTGGAGCCTCACTGTACCTCTCATAGCGGATGAACGCGTTGTTGAGATCATCATTGATGAGCAGAAGTTCTCCGATCATCTCGTCCTCTGATAGATTAGGAATCAACTCTACAACCCTCTTCTGCATCTGCTTACACACCGAATACAGCTGCTGCTCGCACACACACACACACACACACACACAGTTAGTAATGATTAAAACATTACTACTAAAATGCAGGCTTACAGACACACACCTGCAACAGCTCTATATCCGATGCAGAAGTTTCTCCAGGTTTGACATGATTTAACATCTCAGTCATGACGGTCAGATTTCCTTTGACCAGATCCAGTTCAGATCTCAGCTTCTGCTTTTAGAGGGAAACCAGTCAGAACAAACACACAAATACTGAGCACCTCAAACCACACACCCCAAACCCATGAGCTTTAACCCCTGAGCGCCAGTATGCAAATATGTCTTATTCCATTCATATTCCCCTTTTTTCAAACAGGATGCATTTCTCATTTCTGACAGTAGGTGGTGATGTTTCCTACAGGCATATTAAAACACACGTTACATATTATTCAGAGTGGAATGCAAGTAATTGAATTAATATTATGTTATAATATTAGGTCTACTCTAATGTTTATAAATGCCAGGTCAACAGTTTTACTAGCTATTCCCATCCTTGAGACAAGATTATCTTTAGTCTGAGTAATCCACTCTCACCGCTTTAATTTTTTATTTAACTAGCGTTACAGATTTTATGTTCAGCATTGCAAGCAACCTATAAAATATGTGACACTATGACTTATTCTGGCCTTAGAGGGAATGAAAATAACAGATTTTTCTGGATAGATGCATGCGTAATCTTGAATCAGAATAACTTCCCCTCCCTCTTGCAGCGGCATCTCTTCTCTGATGATGAGGGCAGGGCAACCCGTCACTCACATAAGATCCACCAATAGCAAACCACAACAATCCAATTAATACCACATTGACAAAATCAAGCCTCGCCCTACATTTGTTCTTGTTCTGGAAGCGTTTCACTCAGATATATGGCACAATAGGGAAGAAAAGACTAGCGCAACTTCAGTTTCATACTGTCTTTAACGAATCATTCCCCACTGAGCTTGTGTGTTTGTACCTCATCAGGTGAAACAGGGGTCAGCTGTCCGTTCGATTGGACACACGGAGGAGTGTGTGCCGTTGGTGACGAGTTAGTGCGTGTCCTAGAAGCAGACGGGGACACAGATGTGGGAGACATCTCGTTTTCTGGAATACTCTGAGAGAGATGATGAAGAGTGAAGAAAAACACAGGAGTGATTCACACAGCTGTTCAACAAACCTATTGTGGTAGACGCCAAGACACAATTAGGAACCTTTAAATATAGCATAATACTGGCACTTTAATTTCTATGACTGGAGGGCATTGTTGTAAAATTCCCTGATAAGAATAAAAAGATCAATGTTTCACTTCATACTAGCCACTAGCTAACACAGGACGACTGTGGATGTGAGATTTACCCGGTTGGGTGTGTGGATGGGAGCGAGGGAGTCTAGATCCGTCATGGGAAACTCCAGGCCTCTCCGCCTCAAATCCTCATATACGCTCACCACTCCAGACAGAGACGGATTGTTCCGGAAGGCATCGGCCCACGCCTGCAGCACAGAAGAGCGTTAATGCTCACTGGAGCCACTGTATTAACAAACCTGCAGTGAGACTCGCCTCACCTGGATGAGGCTCAGGACTCGGTCGTGAAGGATCATGGGTGGGTTGTTTTTGGGCAGTATCGCTCTGACCAAAACGCCCTCCACAAACTCTCTAGCGCAGACGTACACATGGAAACGCTGGCCACAGTTCTTCACACACGTCTCAAGAACCTGAAACACAGAACAGCAGCCGTGTTATGATGGAGGAGACACGTGCGCTCGTGTAGAGGAAGTGATCCAACAGACACTCACGGTCAGTGCCAGCATCACCTCCCTGAAGTTCTTATTACCCACAATCCTCTTCTTTAAAGCTTTCGCTGCATCTTTGGGTCTGAAAAACAACACAAACATTCAGACGACAGAGAGAGAGACAGACGTCATTACAGTGGTGGAAAGTATTTGAGGAAATGTAATTAGTTACTGTACTTAAGTATCTTTTTGGCTACTGAGAATCAAAGATATTTACTCTCTACTTGACTACATTTTTGAACAAGTAAATGTACTTTTTAACTCCAATACATTTGTGTTGAGTAATGCAATTACACATTACATTTACATTACATTTATTTCTGCTATGAAGAAGCGATATCGCCATCTAAGGGCACTGAAGGTACTAGATCTTGTGTGTTTTCCCTTTACTCACCCAAACATGTCAGCAAGGTTTCTTTAAATGAACGCAAGTGCATTAGCAGGGAGTTGATGAATCGCATGTGTTTGATTTATGAGATGAGTTCATGACTGCAGCCGGTGATGAGGCTAAAACCAGCACATCCCGTGCAAGAAGGCTTTGACTATTTAATTTGACTTAACATTATTTTATTTATGCTCCATATTGACGAGACCTTTTTTAATGATATTGGTTTACTTATGGCCTTTTTGTGCAGCTTAACTGAGACGTTTAAGAGGCTGTTGTGTCGACCTTGACTTATTACAATATTGAGGTGTTCAGTTTTATTTTGATTTTAGATATTGAACATGATTTCTCATCTTACAAATTAATCGTTTCTTATTTTCACTGGTATGCCTCTCAGGTGTCGAGGACTAGAGCATCTTTGAGCCTATATTCAGTATGAGTAAAATCCTTAAGTACTGTTAAAATCAGATAGACTTAGAGAACTTTTACTCAAGTTGTATTGGAATTGGTGACTTGTAACGGAGTAATTTCCACTGTAAGGAATCTATTAACAGGAAGTGATGGAGTCGCACCCGTCGTCGGTCTCGTTGATGATGTCACAGATCTCCAGGTTGAGGCTCCAGTCCTCCGTCTGCAGGGCAGCACTGGTGGCTTTCTCTGACACACAAACAACCAATAAAAATAAGATTGAATTAATATGAAATGCAACCAATAACTGAAAGGCAAAGTTAGCTAAATAAAATGCCTAAATGATCCTACATATTACAGAACAACCAATGTTGTGACATTTTTATTGATCTATGAAGGAGTGAAACTGTCTTTCTTTTTAAAGACAGTTATTTACCTAATAAATCAGAAGTCTCAAACATTCAAACAAAATAAACGTATTTTTGTGCACTGGTGGTCAAAAGTTTGGCGTGATTAAGATTTTTAAGTCTGCATTTATTTGATCAAAAATACAGTAAAAACAGTGAAATATTATTACAATGTACAATAGCTGTTTTCTATGTGAATATATAGTACAATGCAATATATTCCTGTGATCAAAGCTGAATTTTCAGCATCATTACTCCAGTCTTTTCACAAGATCCTTCAGAAATCATTCTAATATGCTGATTTATATGCTCAAGAAACATTTCTGATTATTATAAATGTTTTAGGGCCGTTTCTTCCGAGGAGGCAAGAAAGGCAATGCCTCCCTGCCCCAAAAATGGATGTGAAAATAATCCATATTACAAAAATAAAACAATGCAAATACAAAATGACATTAGAAAGTGTATATATCACTTGTTTTTCTAAAGTAACACTAAACACACAGCGACTCCTACAGGTAAAGTTATGGCAGGAGCCCACATCTCTTTTGCCTCCCCTGAGTTTTAACCATAGACTGTAAAAAAATATGGACGTAGTGTCCGTGACGTCACCCATAGGATTCTGAAGAGCAGTTTTGAGGCGTAAAGTAGGGTTGTGCTGGCCGTTGCCATCTTGGCACCGCGTCATCACACGTCACTACCGGATAATAGAAAATAGGCAAAGAGGTGGGATGTGGGCGGAGCTGAGGTGAAGTGATGACTAACAGACAGAAGACAAACGGCTATCCACCTGTCACTCAAAGTGGCCACGCCCTTAATATATTCTGTATTGGCTTCAGGAGGAAAATATGGACGTGTCCGTGACGTCACCCATAGGATTCTGAAGAGCAGTTTTGAGGCGTAAAGTATGGTTGTGCTGGCCGTTGCCATCAAGCCCATAATTATGCAGAACTTTAAGTCTTTATATAATGTAAATGAACGAGTTATAAAAAATTTACCCCCTCAAAGCTGTCATGAAGGGCAAAATTAGCCGTATAGACCAAAACCATAATTTGTCCCAGGCTATAAACATGTTTTTTTCTGCTGTAAAGATGGGCATTTTAACATAGAGCTCAATGAGATTCTGCTCCCTTCTGGAGCTTGTCTCTAGTGGCCAGTCGATGAATTACAGTTTAAGTCACTTCTGTATTGGCTTCAAGAAAGACCGCAGGAGGTTGCCGCTTGGTTTTTACCGACCCTACTAAAGCGTGCGTTGGGTTTGGTGGGGGTTAACTGAGAATGAATGGGGGATAGTCACGGGAGATGAGGCAATGCGCGATTCGAGATATCATTTTTTGTCAATATCACACATCCCTCTGCAGTGTCTGCACACTATGATTGGATCATGCCATAAATCCAGCCTCTTGTATTCGTGCATGTTTGCAAATCAGTCTGAATGATCAACATTATGCCAGCTAATTAAAAAACATTATGCCAGCTAATTAAAAAGTAAGTAAACAAATCAACCACTTAAATATCACCACTTTTAGGCCAAATCATCAGACATGGCCTGAAAACAGTGACTGTGGGTTTTTTTAGTAGAGAGCCATGATTAATTAAAAGATTGCTATCTCAATTCAAACACCTTCATAATCTTATTCCTAAATGACAAAGATTCGGCTCTGTCTATTAAACCTTTGACAAGTACCATCACATCAAACATTCAGATCTGCGTTCAGCCGCAGAGAGAGCAGGTGTCACGTACAGATATGAAACAGCTTTACATCATTACTTCTGAAATACAGTAATTCCAGAAGCACTGGAATAAAATGTGATCTAAAAATCACCTTTTTAAAGTAACTTGACGCTTCAAATTGAGTTAAATCCCATCATTAGACCAGTAGGTGATGACAAGTGACTGTTAAATGTTTTTGTCATTGAATCCTTCATTTAAGAGATTCGTTCAAAATCTGTCTTTATGAGCGAGTCATTGAATCATTCATTCAAACGGATTTAAAAAATAATAATAATGAACTCAAATGATTATTATTTTCTTTTTTAAATAGTCTGCAGCAATTAACATGTTGTCAGAACCTCTAGTAAATTACATTATTTTGTTTAGTTGTCTGGTCAGAATAGTGAGAGAATCGTGATCTCTATTTTAACCAAAAAATACAAAACTGAGATTCTCAATTTATCCAGAATCGTGCAGCTCTAGTTTTTAGTGAACTCAATTGGTGAAATTAAAGGTACTTCGGGCCTGTGATCAGCGTTTACTGAGCTTGATGAAAATAAGTTGACTATTAATAAGAATAGATGAACTTCAAGTCACAAATAAAATATATTGTTTAAATCATGTCCCAATTACACTGGATGACAGCTTTAAGTGTAACTGGGACATGAATTTACATTTAATTTATAGGAAAAACAAAACATTTAAAAAGTGTGAGGACTTTGCCTCCTCATTTCAGTACACCACTGATATATTAAAACACATACGTGCGTGTGTGTTTTATTACCTCATATTTGACTAATACAAAAAACAAAGTGTAAACGTACCTATTAAGCTCAAGTACCCATTAACTATCTTTAAACTCAGATTATATATATATATAAAAAAATCATCCTACTTGATATCTTCACCAAATGATGTGTTTGTTACTATATACCTCCTGTAATCTCAAGCTAATCAGATCATTGCACTCTGAGATATGGGTATCCATGTGTTCACGCTGTCTGGCGGCCATTTTGAAAGCTGTCTGAAAACTTTCACCAAAAAGAGTAGCTTACATGTGCATTTTATTTTGGATAAATATAACTTCTTACTGCAAAATTCAGAGATTAATATTTAGACTTTTGCATATTATAACCTGGAATCTGGATGTGGGAAATAATTACAGTTAGATCCAAAAGATACTTTTAGCAGGATAGCGCAGATGCTACAAAACATTATTAGCTTACAAGCTGTAAAAGATCATGTGCTACACTAATATATTACTTCATAAATATTATTGTGTGAGAGATTAATCTTTTTATTTTAACATAATGTCTTGTACTCAAACCAATACCCTGTGCACTAAAATGTCTCGATGTAGATTTTGGTGAGTTTAATAGGCATGTTTACCCCATTTCGTATACTGCAAAATAAGGAAAACAGTGTACATCTACAGTGCATTTAGAGAGAGAGAGAGAGAGAGAGAGAGAGAGAGAGGAATGAGGTTTCACAAGAATATTGTTCTCATCAGTGTTGGGGAAAGTTACTTTGAAAAGTAATGCATTACAATACTGCATTACACCCTTAAAAAGTAACTAATTGAGCTACTTAGTTACTTTTTAAGAAGAGTAATGCGTTACATTTTACCTACTTTTTTTACCTGGGCTTGTTTTTTATAACAAAAAAGTTGTATTTTTGTGCAAAGTTAAAGACCTCTTCATACCAAAATTTAAATAATAAGCCGAGGTAAAAATGCAAATGAACACATAAACAGTAGAAGGCGCAGCTCTGCTGCCATTCTGGATAATGGAAGAATAGGACGCAGGAGAAAAAGGTTTTACCAATAAAAATCTTGTAATTTTTGCTCATGGTTTAACTGAATCGTCAAAGGTCAGCAGCAAGATATTGGTCAATAAAGTGAGATTAAATGCATAAACATATTTTTTTTATACAACATTTAATCATTGGAGGTTTGCATAGTATTCTGATTTTGCATTTTACTGATTTCATTCATTTTGAGGAGTACTGAATCTTTATTGTGTGAGATGCATAAATGCTCACATTTAGTCTAGAACTACAATAACAACGCCTCTGCACTTACTCTTGAGTTTTCTCAACATGGGGACAGAAGAGCTGTCAGTCAAATAAATGTGAAAAAGTAACTCTTTTTTAAAAGTAATGAGTTACTTTACTAGTTACTTGAAAAAGTAATCTGATTACATATTTTAAGTTACTTGTAATGCATTACCCCAACACTGGTTCTCATGTTATGAAAATGTCACAATGCAAAAAGATTTTATGAATTATTTTCAGTTTGTATACTCTATTTCTCTGCCTCACACAGTTGATCCAAACCACGTGATTAAAGCAAACATGCTGAGCCCTCTCACTCACACTCACACTCACACACACACACACACACACACACACACACACACACACACACACACACACACACACACACACACACTCTCTCTCTCTTTCATGTGACTGTCAGCTGCTTTTAACCACATACTTTGGAGGTGCTTTTGTTACATTATTGTGAAGAAGAGAAAAAATACTGTGAAAAACTGAAAAGAGGAAGTGTCATTGTTTGTTAAAAAGTAACGAAGTTTTCTGACACATTTCCGCAGCACAATGAACTTTGCCCGTTTTATACAGGCGTCACCATGATTCACCTGAAACTACAGTCCCATCTGACACTAATTACACACCAGCCGGACCTCATCATACTGACCCTTTCCGACACACGGACAGAATCACTTCACTCCTCTATACTGAAATCTTACGCACTGGTTTCACGCATCGGTTTCCACGCATCGGTTCATCACTCTGGCGCATCACGCGCGACTTAAAAGTTATTAAGCGACTCCTGCATAAACAGAGTCCACACGAACTGGTATTACTGTAAAACACTCACGGATCCGCTGTCCGACTGGAGACGAAAACGCGCTGCCGATGAGAAACTCCATCTGTGAGGAGAAATGTGTGAGTGACGCGGCACGCTCACGTCAGACTGAACCATGAACGCGCGCTCATGTGAAGGAAGTGCGATCGATCGATCGATATCAGAGCGAATGTCAAATATCGCGTGAATAATGAAGTGCCATCATTTTTTTATGACACAAGAAACATCAGACACTATTATATTATAGATTTTTTTATTACAGTATACGCTCTATACAAGTATTATGTGCACACAAAAAATAAAGTATTATTGACAAAAATGTCAACAGCATGTCAATGAACATCTCTTGTGTTTTATATACAGAACATGACAAATAATTCTGCCTTCAGTCAGTGTGAAATAGCACCTTTGATTCACAACACTAACATAACTACTAATGTGTAGAATTAAGCTATATCCTAACTATATGTTTTTACTCTATACACAGGCATAAAGGAGTTAAACACACTTCACTAACACAAAGGAACTTGAGTCTAATTGCACTTATAGTGTCTCAATCACTAAAACATGAGTTGTGACATTTCCTGGATTTCTCTCAGGACAGCAAAACCTGAAATCACCTACATTAAGTACATTAAGTAAAAAACACACTACATGTCTTGGCAAAAAAAGGGATAAAACTTATTAGTATGAAACCATCAGAAGTCAATGGAGAGATTGTGTGGGTTAGTAAGGGATTGATCCATAATATGCTTTATAAGCTGCTACAATCCCAGCCGTTTCAGCCATGTGCTCGCAGCCCAGATTGGCTTCACACACCTCTCGCAAACTGAAAGACAACAAAATCACCATGAGAATCACAGCATGAACTTTTCTTCAGTAATGAACAATCAAATAATGTGATTAGCCAGTCATGAGTTTTGCTATCGTTCCCATTAAGTTATTAAAACGTTGTTTGAATGTTCTCTGGACGTTTAAAATGGCATGTTTTTTTCTTGGTAATGCGAGCGCTAAGGGAACATTCCACATCAGAATGTTCAGAGAACATTTAAAAGTAACAAGTATAACATTTAAAAAAAACATTACATGGATGTTCCAAAAATGATGTACGTAGTTCCAAACCAAGCCACAGAAAAACTGCTGCAAGTTATGTTCCGTTTCTGAATGAATCAGTGAATTTGTTGAATGATTCAATGACTCTTTTTTTTCATGTTGTTAAACGAATCAGTTTAAGAATCAGTTGTTTCTAAATTATTGCTGAATTCTTAACCACACAGCATTCTACTTACTTTTTCTGCCATAGAAAGATATGTGTAAAAGTAGTAGTAGTATGCAGTTCCTAATTCAGCATGAATGAATCAATTAGTGACTGGTTTTGTTCCTAAATGATTCAATGTCAATGATTAAACAAATCTGTTTAAGGAATGATTTAATGACTCACCCACACACACTTGTTTTGTTCCCTTAATGAATCAGTGTCTTTGAATAAATTGATTGAATGATTCAAATAATTATCTCATAGAGACAGTTGTATGTCGCCACCTAGATGTTTATCTAACTTGCAGAAAGAGTCATCAATCACGCCACTAATACACAGACTGACTGTCTGGAACAAACACACATATATACGACAAGCTGAGTGATACAAACAGTTAACAGTCCCAGTGTCGTGAACACATTTATATTGTGTGTTTGTTTGTGTGTGTGTGTGTGTGTGTGATTGATTCACCTCTCCAGCTGTTGGAGACTCAGATTGCCCGCCGGGGCTCCTGCTCTCCGGTGCCGCAGCAGTGATGCCGCCACGTCCCTCTTCAGCAGAACGTGAGGGGCAGGTGTGCCTGAAAACAGACAAAAAACACTTTTAGTTCACCAAATAATAAGTTGACCCAATAAGAAACACAGATCGACACAAGATGGCTTGTTTCTCACCTTCAGCACTGACAGAGTTTGATTCAGATGAGGAAGAGGATGAATCTGAGGCGGAATCAGATGCTGAGTCTGATGCGGAGTCGGATGCAGAATCGGATGCGGAGTCGGATGCAGAATCAGACTCGGAGGAAGAGGAAGAGGAAGCGGAGTCTGAGGCCGATGAGGATGCTGATGAAGAGGCAGTATCAGTGGGAGCTCCGGAGGGAGGAACCACCACATCGGCTGCAGGTTCAGGCTCCGTGTACACTAGACACATGAAGAACACACTGTTAAGGGCTCACATACACAATGAGCTTCGAGATGTTATAATGAGCGAGTCTCACCTCCCATAGACGTGCAGACAGACAGCAGAGCGCAGACGGCCAGGAGTCTCAGAGTCTTCATGTTTCTTCAGGTCTTGGGTCCTTCTCTCAGTTGATGGTGTCTGTGTTGTTCGTTTCTTCTGTGTCTGTCATCCGTCTGTTCGCTGGTGTGTTTATACTCTCACTGTCACCCACACACACTGTTGCTAGAGTTTGTGATTGGTTTGAGAATCAAGTAACATCCTTGCCCCTTCACGCTTGTTCCAGCAACCACAGGCAGGCAAACAGACACACATGCACCTAAACGTGGGAAACTGAGCCAAACCACTTACAAACATGCCATGAACGGCCCGACACAGAGTGACCCGTCGCTGGCTGAGTTTAATGAAACTCCCGCCATATCTGTGGGAAATGTAGGCGATGCTTCTAAATGTAAAACGTATATTTTTCCTCCAAACTCTAAGCAACGGTCATTCCAGGATCCAAATGTTCCAGGATCAGGTCAGATGGACACTCATACTGTATGAGGAAAATCTCACGGGAAAAAACCTGCAGATCCCTGTGCGTCTGTCGTGTCTGTTATGTAAGAGTCGATTCTGTAGATATATTAGATAGATGCCATGAAACCAATTTGCTTCCGTTCTGTCTAAATATATACACCAACTTAGTAAACAGAATGTGGGTCATATCACATGAAACATGTCATTAGGGTTTACAGGGATCCCCCATAATGCTCCGCTTCAGTTGTGGGCCCGATATATATGGTATATATACAGATGTTTGTGTGCTTAAGAACATACCATAGAGTTGTATTATTTTATTTAAAGTTCATTATAATGAGTAACCTAAACCTTAAAAGAGTTTCGAGCCACTTTTTGTGCATGTGCCCAAAACTAGCTATATTTAGCTAACATCTGGGGACATTTATCAATAAATTTGTCCGCAAACCACTAACCAGTTACAGTTTTAACTTAAAGGGGCCAGGTGTGTTTTTAGGAGCAATTACATTTTACCTTAAATGGCGTTCAAATGTATGAAATTCCATATAGAAAGCCATAAGATATAGGGATCCGGGTTGGAGTCCCACCTGAGTCATGTCATAATCACATTCCCCCTCTGTCTGCTCTACTGTCCTGTCAATAAAGGCAAAAGCCCCGAAACTAGACAGACAGAGCAATAAGCCACAAGAGGTCTTGTTTGAATTTGCTGATTACTTTTCCGATGTGACTCATGTTAATGAGTTGCTACATTGCTTTGCAACAGATCCCTGCTCTATTTCTGATGTGCATGTGCTTGTGCGGCTACTGATTTGGAGCGTTTGATTTGATGCATACGGTGAAGAATGTTCAGCAAAAAAGACTGTCTACACATAGCTACATTATGTTGCCAAAAGTTTTGGGACACCTGCCTTTACATGCACATGAACTTTAATGACATCCCATTCTTAATCCGTAGGGTTTAATATGAAGTTGGTCCACCCTTTGCAGCGATAACAGCTTCAACTCTTCTGGGAAGGCTTTCCACAAAGTTTGTGTGTTTATGGGAATTTTTTACCATTCATCTAGAAGCGCATTTTTGAGGTCAGGCACTGATGTTGGACGAGGTGGCCTGGCTCGCAGTCTCCGCTCTAATTCATCCCAAAGGTGTTCTATTGGGCTGAGGTCAGGACTCTGTACAGGCCAGTCAAGTTCCTCCACACCAAACTCACTCATCCATGTCTTTATGGACCGACGCTTTGTGCACTGGTTCCAAAAGTGATGTATGTTCCAAACAAAGCTACAAGTGTTCCGTTTCTGAATGAATCAGTGAATTGGTTGAATGAGTGATTCAGTGACTCCTTTTTTCATGTTGTTAAACAAATCAGTTCAAGAATCAGTCACTTGTGTCATTCCTAAATAACTGCTGAATTCTTAATCACATACTAGCATTCTACTCTTACTATATCTGCCATAGAAAGATATGGTAAAAGTAGTACAAGTAGTATACTAGCATGCAGTTCCAAATTCAGAATATGTTTTCCAACTTATCTGTTGAATGTATTAATCAATGACTCACTGGTTTTGTTCTTAAATGATTCATAGGATACATCCGAAAACCTGGCAGCTGATTTATCAGGCAGTGACTTGTAAGGCAGCGTTTGCGCACAAAGGCACCTCACGAAACGAGACTTCTGAGGCAGCGTAAAAGTTTAATGATCTACAGCAAAATAGCGCAAGCTTTGGTGGTAACTAAGCGAACATTTAATTATTACAGTAGTAGCTCATTTCTCGCTAGAAATCACATCAGAAGTGGAAAACGATGGTCAAAAAATTTACATCCAGGTGGCATCTTTCTTTATCTAGCTGAGCTGTCACTGGATGGAATGCATAGGATTGTGGGATATGAAAGGCAGCGAAGGATACATCTATGCATCCTTAAAAATCCTCCAGATGAAGGTCTCTCAGGAGGCAGGAAGTGAAGCTAACATTGGATTCGGACATGCCTTGATGCCTACCTTGATATGTGTCCTCCAAAGGCAGACATCTCAAAAATCGGACACAGCCAATGTTTTTAAATGGATCTGTTTAATGAATGATTCAATGACTCACTCAGTCACTTGTTTTGTTCCTAAATGATTCAGTGTCTTTGAACAAATCGATTGAATGAATGATTCAAATAATTATCTCATAGAGACGTCACGTGTCACCACCTACTTGTGTAACTACTTGCAGAAAGTCATAAATCACGCCACTAATACACTGACTGACTGGAACAAACACAAGATGAGTGATACAAACAGTGAACAGTCCTAGTGCTGTTCGACTGTTATATTAATCCAGTTTGACCAATCAGATTAAAGGACCGGAACTAACTTGATGGACAACACACTCAATATTTATTGCCACATACAGTATAGGAACCATTCCTCATTGACATATGACAACAGACAAAAACACACAGGCAGAGATGTGACCTGTCCTGTCTAAACCTCTGTGTGTGTGTGTGTGTGTGTGTGTGTGTGTGTGTGTGTGTGTGTGTGTGTGTGTGTGTGTGTGTGTGTGTGTGTGTGTGTGAGCATCATACAGAGTAAAACGAGTTTTGGCCGGGCTGCTGTGTAATTTCCATGTCTAGGTTCTGTTTAGTCCGTTGGGTTTGTTTAGAGGACATGTCTCCATGGAACGTCCTTCACAGAAATATGGCAGTGCTTTGTGTTGTGTTCAATACTGTCCATCCACCTTATAATTTTCAGTGTTGTGTGGATGGATGTTTTCTAAGTTTGAACGTTTCCCCAGTGTAAAAGCTGCAGAACAAGTTCATCCAGAAGCAAACAAAGAGAATTCATGATCTGCATGTCTGATACAGATACAGGCATCTGATAAAGGATCGGATGCTGTTGAGCTTCTGCTGCATTTAGAGGTTTGGTGTGACTCTCATTTCTTTAGCAACATCCCAAAGAGATCCATACAAACAGTCCTCAGAGTCGAGAGAGACAGACAGACAGACAGACAGACAGAGAGAAAGGGAGAGAGCCAGACAGACAGACAGAGAAAGAGACAGACAGACAGGGAGACAGCCAGACAGACAAACAGAGAGAGACAGACAGACTGTATGCAGACGACCTGCTGTCACCCACTGCACAGGGACTACAGCAGCACCTGGACCTGCTGGAGAACTACTGCCAGAACTGGGCCCTGGCAGTTAACCTCACAAAGATCAACATTATGGGCTTTCAGAAAAAGCCCAGATGTCAGGAACACAGATACCAGTGCAGTTTAGGCAGCACCGCCCTAGAGCACACGATGCAGTACACTTACCTCTGCCTGGTCATTACTGCATCGGGGAGTTTCAGTATGGCAGTGAATGCTCTCAAAGACAAAGTTCGAAGAGCTCTATATGCCATTAAATAGAATTCCAAACCAATGAATTACCAGTTCCAATCTGGTGTAAAATCTTTGATAGTGTGATTCAGCCCATAGCGCTGTATGGAGGTTTGGGGTCCACTCAGTGATCAGAGCTTCACTAGATGGGACAGACATCCAACAGAAGCCCTATACACTGAATTCTGCAAAATGATTCTAAAACTACAAAAGGAAAACACCCAATAATGCATGTAGGGCAGAATTAGGCCGATTCCCATTGATTATTAATGTGCAAAAATATCCCTCAAATTCTGGATGCACCTAAAATCAAGTCCCACAGAATTGCTACATTTTAAAGCGTTACAAACCCAAGAACTGAACCCCGAAAAAAGTCCCCTCAGTCAGCTGGTTCTGAGACTGACTAACCCGACTAACTCTACTAACACTAACCAGTCTCAGACCAGCACTGCTTCTCATGCAAACATCAGAATAAACCAAATTATCAAACAATCTAAAAATACCTATCTGGAACATTGGGATCAGGAAACTAAAACATAAAGTAAATTACAATTCTATCAAACTCTAAAGTCAAAATATGAATTGGAAGAATATCTCCAGAGTGACAGAGACACAAAGCAGAGACGGATCCTGACCAAGTACAGGCTCAGTGAGCACAGTCTGGCCATCGAGAGCGGCAGACACAGAAAGAGCTGGTTACCCAGAGAGCAAAGGGTGTGTGTTCACTGTGGGACAGGAGAGATCGAGACACAGACACACTTCCTCCTTCACTGTCACAAATACATTTCAATCAGAGACCTATACTTTAACAAATTTAATACATGAATAAAGAACTTTACAGCCATTACTGAAGTACAAATAAAGATAATATTAAGAGAGGGACAGACAGCAGCACTGGCTGCGAGATACGTGTGTGTGTGCCACAGCCTGAGAGACAACAGGTGAATGTGTGTGTGTGTGTGTGTGTGTGTGTGTGTGTGTGTGTGTATGGCGTCTGACCTCAGTGTGTTTCCCTACTGCCCACCACAATGACCCTCAGTACGTGTGTATATATGTTAAAACACTGTGGTATCAAATGTTCTAATTTGTTACACTGTTTATTTAAGTTTAAGTTATAATACTTTCCTCTATTATTTTGATGTTTATTTTATCATTAAGATTATTTATGTTCATATATGTATTATTATTTATGTTCATATAATCCTAGCTTTGGCAATATTGTATGATTTACATTCATGCCAATAAAGCAATTTTGAATTTAAATTTGACAGACAGACAGAGAAAGAGAGACAGGGAGAGAGACAGACAGACAGGGAGACAGGCAGGGAGAGAGATAGGCAGAGAGACAGGGAGAGAGACAGGCAGAGATACAGAGAGAAAGACAGACAGACAGACAGACAGACAGAGATACAGACAGGGAGAGAGACAGACAGGCAGGGAGAGAGACAAACAGAGACAGACAGAGTGACAGACAGGGAGGGAGAGAGACAGACAGGCAGCGAGACAGACAGACAGACAGGGAGAGAGACAGACAGACAGACAGACAGGCAGACAGACATATAGACAGACAGGGAGAGAGACATGCAGAGAGACAGACAGGGAGAGAGACATGCAGAGAGACAGAAAGACAGACAGGGAGAGAGACAGACAGAGAGACAGATAGACAGGGAGAGAGACAGACAGGGAGACAGACAGACAGAGAGACAGACAGACAGACAGACATATAGACAGACAGGGAGAGAGACATGCAGAGAGACAGACAGACAGGGAGAGAGACATGCAGAGAGACAGACAGACAGAGAGACAGACAGACAAACAGGCAGACAGACATATAGCCAGACAGGGAGAGAGACATGCAGAGAGACAGATAGACAGACAGACAGACAGGGAGAGAGACATGCAGAGAGACAGACAGACAGGGAGAGAGACATGCAGAGAGACAGACAGACAGACAGACAGACAGGAGAGAGACATGCAAAGAGACAGAAAGACAAACAGGGAATGAGACAGACACTGTCAAAAATACATTTCAGTCAGAGACCTATACTTTAACAAATTTAATAAATTAATAAAGAACTTTACAGCCATTACTGAAGTAGAACAAACAAAGATAATATTAGGAGAGGGACAGACAGCAGCACTGGCTGCGAGATACGTGTGTGTGTGTGCCACAGCCTGAGAGACAGCAGGTGAATGTGTGTGTGTGTGTGTGTGTGTGTGTGTGTGTGTGTGCGTCTGACCTCAGTGTGTTTCCCTACTGCCCACCACAGTGACCCTCTCAGTACGTGTGTATATATGTTAAAACACTGTGGTATCAAATGTTCTAATGTTCTGTTTATTTAAGTTTAAGTTATGATGTAATATTTTCCTCTATTATTTTGATGTTTATTCTATCATTAAGATTATTATTTATGTTCATATATGTATTATTATTTTTGTTCATATAATCCTAGCTTTGGCAATATTGTATAACTTACATTCATGCCAATAAAGCAAATTTGAATTGAATTGAATTGAATTGAATGAGACAGACAGGCAGGGAGACAGACAGACAGGGAGAGAGACATGCAGAGAGACAGACAGACAGACAGACAGACAGGGAGAGAGACATGCAGAGAGACATGCAGAGAGACAGACAGAGGGAGAGAGTTCATGTAGTGCAGTGGTCTGATGTGGCTTAAACTCTGGTATCCACCATCATAGCAGACACCACAAACAAAACCACAGAATGTGTGTGTGTGTGTGTGTTATATAAAAGCAGCCATACAGATAGTTTTGAATATTTTTGAGCCGTATGTCTGCAAACTTCTGATAATTACAGTGAGTGTTTGTCTGTTTTTAGCTTGTAATGTTTTTAGCAGAATGAAATCTTGAACATTGACTCTCTGAGTCTGTGCTGTGAACCAAACCTAATTCCTCTGATATCCACATTTCATAGATTTCCTTCTGTTTAACGAATGCAAAATCAGTTTTAATTACATTTCACTATGCATTTTTTCGTTGTTGTGCTTTTTTGTAATTTAACATCTTGTGCTCTTTGTGTGTCGGTTGGAAAGTAATGTAATTTAAATTTAGTCTGATAATGTTTATTAATAAATATTTTGTATTTTTAGGGGATTTATGGTCCTAAATTATGCAGTTGTAATCCATTTATTCACTTTTTGAGCATGGATCTGAAAATGAAATTTCCAAAATTCATAGCCTTATGTGATGTGGTTCAAAGATATTTGCTACTCATAGCTGTGTTTACACTGCATGATCTTCAAAATCATAACATGTTGAATGTAAGAGAAAGAGAAAAGGTTAGTTATGATAAATTATGTCGAAATACTCTGACAGCTGTAAGGATTGTGGGTTTAAGGCCCGGTTTCACAGACAGGGCTTGGATTAAGCCAGGATTAGGATTCAATTAGGACATTTAGTTTTTATAAACGTGCCTTTGACAAAAACATTACTGATGTGCATCTTGAGACAAAACAATTGCACTGATATATTTTAAGATATCAGTGCAATTTGCTTTCAGTTAAAACAGCGCAAACATGCATTTTAAATATATCAAGAACTAATCTGAGTGTTATAGAAATAAGATGAATAAGATCAGTGTGTGCCAGGATAACAACACATTTTCTAAGAATGTTTTGCTAATGTTACCATTATGCTATTTCTGAATGTCCCCTGAACGTTCAAAACAGTTTGTAAAAAAGCTTGAGCAATGCAAACGTTAAGGGAACATTCCATTTAACAATTTTGTAAATGTTACAAATGTTTTGGGAATGTTGCTTTTGAGTGTTCTCTGAAACAAGCAGCACCATTTAAAAACATTAGACAATCACTAAAATGTTTCAGAAAAACATATAAATAACTGTGTTTAATTAACATCTGCTAACTATTAAAGACAACTCTGAATTATAATGTTTGTTCATAGCTTTGAGAGAACCTTGTCAGAACGTTCAGGGAAGCTAACAAGGAATGTTCTGACACGGTTCACTCAAATATACACTACCGGTCAAAAGTTTTAAAACGGTAAGATTTTTAAAATGTTTTTTAAGAAGTCTCTTCTGCTCACCAAGGCTGCATTTATGTTATATAAACTGTAATATTGTGAAATATTATTAAAATGTAAAATAACTGTTTTCTATTTAAATATATTTTAAAATGTAATTTATTCCTGTGATGGCAACGCTCAATTTTGAGCATTCCTCTCCCAGTGTTGTGTTACATGATCCTTCAGAAATCATCCTAATATGATGATTTGCTGCTCAAGAAACATTTATTATTATTATTAACAATGTTGAAAACAGTTGTTTTTCCAGGATTATTGAATGAATAGAAAGTTCAAAAGAACAGCATTTATCTGAAATATAAAGCCTTTGCAACATTATAAATGTCTGTACTGTCACTTGATCAATTTAATGTACAGGTCCTTCTAAAAAAATTAGCATATTGTGATAAAAGTTCATTATTTTCCATAATATAATGATAAAAATTAAACTTTCATATATTTTAGATTCATTGCACACCAACTGAACACCAACATCATTGACACCCTCAAGCGAGAGGGTAAGACACAGAAAGACATTTCTGAACCAATAGGCTGTTCCCAGAGTGCTGTATCAAGGCACCTCAGTGGGAAGTCTGTGGGAAGGAAAAAGTGTGGCAAAAACGCTGCACAACGAGAAGAGGTGACCGGACCCTGAGGAAGATTGTGGAGAAAGACCGATTCCAGACCTTGGGGGACCTGCGGAAGCAGTGGACTGAGTCTGGAGTAGAAACATCCAGAGCCACCGTGCACAGGCGTGTGCAGGAAATGGGCTACAGGTGCCGCATTCCCCAGGTCAAGCCACTTTTGAACCAGAAACAGCGGCAGAAGCGCCTGACCTGGGCTACAGAGAAGCAGCACTGGACTGTCGCTCAAATTTTGCATGTCATTCGGAAATCAAGGTGCCAGAGTCTGGAGGAAGACTGGGGAGAAGGAAATGCCAAAATGCCTGAAGTCCAGTGTCAAGTACCCACAGTCAGTGATGGTCTGGGGTGCCATGTCAGCTGCTGGTGTTGGTCCACTGTGTTTTATCAAGGGCAGGGTCTATGCAGCTAGCTATCAGGAGATTTTGGAGCACTTCATGCTTCCATCTGCTGAAAAGCTTTATGGAGATGAAGATTTCATTTTTCAGCATGACCTGGCACCTGCTCACAGTGCCAAAACCACTGGTAAATGGTTTACTGACCATGGTATTACTGTGCTCAATTGGCCTGCCAACTCTCCTGACCTGAACCCCATAGAGAATCTGTGGGATATTGTGAAGAGAAAGTTGAGAGACGCAAGACCCAACACTCTGGATGAGCTTAAGGCTGCTATCGAAGCATCCTGGGCCTCCATAACACCTCAGCAGTGCCACAGGCTGATCGCCTCCATGCCACGCCGCATTGAAGCAGTCATTTCTGCAAAAGGATTCCCAACCAAGTATTGAGTGCATAACTGAACATAATTAGTTGAAGGTTGACTTTTTTTGTATTACAAACACTTTTCTTTTATTGGTCGGATGAAATATGCTAATTTTTTGAGATAGGAATTTGGGGTTTTCATGAGCTGTATGCCAAAATCATCAGTATTAAAACAATAAAAGACCTGAAATATTTCAGTTGGTGTGCAATGAATCTAAAATATATTAAAGTTTAATTTTTATCATTACATTATGGAAAATA
Source organism: Gobiocypris rarus (assembly GCA_023029165.1). Classification (NCBI taxonomy): domain Eukaryota; kingdom Metazoa; phylum Chordata; class Actinopteri; order Cypriniformes; family Gobionidae; genus Gobiocypris; species Gobiocypris rarus. The sequence goes on along the minus strand of CM040921.1, from coordinate 3,421,768 downwards.
ATGAACTTTTATCACAATATGCTAATTTTTTGAGAAGGACCTGTATATTTGCTGAATAAATGTATTAATTTCTTTAAGTTCTTTCCCAAAAAAAATTCTGCCCCAAAACGTTTGAACAGTATAGTACAATGTTACAAAAGCAGCAGATAAATATTGTTCTTTTGAACTTTCTATTCATCAAAGAATCCTAAAAAAATGTTTTACGCAACTGTTTTCAACATTGATAATAATCATAAATGTTGCTTGAGGAGCAAATCATCATATCAGAATGAGTATCACAATAATACTGTTTTTGCTGTATTTTGAATCAAATAAATGCAGCCTTGGTGAGCAGAAGAGACTTCTTTAAAAACGTTTTAAAAATCTTACCGTTCTCAAACTTTTGACCGGTAGTGTGTGTGTACAGTATCTCTCTCCCACACACTCATGCAGCTGATGCTTCAGTCTTTGGGTTTGTGCCGCAGTGATTTATGAACTGACTGCTGATGGACTTCTGCAGGTCAGCATGAGTCCTGCATGAATGTGAGATCACAGTGAAAATAAGACCCATTATCAGCCGATTAGAAAGTCATCATCTGTCTGTGTCTGTCTCATAACCTCACTCTGAGGACACATTGCGTCTCGTCCAGATTATTCTACGAATCTCACTGCAGCAGTTCACACAAATAAACACAAACTCAGGAGATTGAAACTCCCGTTTCCGCTCAGTCAACGAAAACCGCTCATTATCCTCATTCGGCCTGGCTCAAGAATCCAGACTGCTTTCAGCACATTTAGAGCTCCGTCTCTTTATTCCCAATCATTGCAGTTTTACTGCCTCACAATGTGGCGAGTACACACTATATATGTCACAGCCAGTCTCAGTGCTTCTCGTTTTGCTGTTTAAGTTTTTGTGCATTAGAGTCTTGTTCTCACTGTACGATTTTGTCCACGATTTGGCCATCTGAGGCAAATTTTGAGATTGCTCTCATCCTGGGCCAAAATCTGAAGTCTTTGATGGCTAGTTTGATGTTCTCCGACAGCCAATTAATGACCGTTGCGATCAGATTTGGCCAAATTTTGAAAGTGTCAGAAGATTTGACAGTCCAGTAGTGTGACTTCTCCTACGACAACCGCAAATCAAAAAGCAGTAGAAGCGCAGAACCTGATGACACTGTACATTCTCTAGAACGCTCTGCCAAATTCTCTCAAAGTTATAAACAAACGTTCTTCCAGTAACGTTAATAGAATGTTTGTTCAATGTTATCTGGTCTTTATGTTCTCAAAAACATTATATTGTTCAAAATTTTTTCTGAAGTGTTTTAGTTGGATGGTCATTATTTTTTAAATGTTACTACTTGTTTCAGAACGTTCACAGAACATTCAAAACTAACGTTCCCATAACGTTTGAAGAATGACAAAATGGAATGTTTGGTTAACGTTCACATACAAAAACGGAATGTTTTGAACATTCTGAGAACATTTAGAAATTAGGGTTTAATAACTTAATGGGAACATTAAAGGTGGGGTACGTGCTTCCTGGTAACTGTCGTTGATATTTCAAATCACCAAAACAAACACGCCCCTATTTTGATAGCTCCGCCCCACAAATACGTAACCCAGGCAACAACTATGGTGGAATCTGTGTGTTACTGTGCTAATCCAGGTCAAATGTTCAATGAAAAAGTCATCCCTTGCTTAACAAAAACACAAACAGTGCTCATGAACAACTCGATGGCACGAGCACGACAGACCAACTAACGAATATTACAATTATGACCAGATTAGAGGGTTATATATATCATGAAAAGAGGAAACAAACATATATTAGGAGTAAGTATCTTGTCTGATACATATTTTGAGCTGACACTTAACAGTGAGGAGGTTAGAGACTCCAGGCTCATACGGTGTGGAAATGAATGGGTCTTTATCATCACTGAAGTGAACGACAATATGAACATGACACATGAGCATATTCAAGCAAAAACCAGCATTAGTAATATTTTTTCTTTTATCTGCATGCCATCTCTCTCTTTCTGTCATCGTCGGCTAATATCCGTCCTGTGTGTCGTGTTTTTTGAATAATGACGTGCACTGAGCCTCTCTTCTCCCAGTGGAAGTAGACACGCCCCTTACTGCTGATTGGCTACAAGTTTGTTTATGTACTCGGCCCAAGTCCGTTTTGTAAAGCAGTTTTGAAATAACACTTACCATACCTTTAAAAAACGGTTTTAGAACATATTTTTGTTAATTGGGTACTCACAAAGGGCACAAATGTGCACTGATCAGAAATTTGCAATGCACATGGAAAACAATAACGTCTAGATGTATTAATAGTTAAATCATGTTGTTTATCACAGTTTGATTATCACTGATAAAAATGGTTTAGAATGAATTCCAAACAGGATCCACTGTATTTCATTGAATATTTTTAATAAAGGAAATGAAAGATCCTATTATAGTTCAGTCTTGTCTTCAGTTGTTTCAGCCTCTTTCTGCTTCTGTTAGAAAGAAGACACTCAGACTCTCAGTACAGTGTTAATAACATCAGTGGATGTCCATCTTCTGAATATGGGAACCTCACCTGCAGCTCTCCGTCCAGGAAGGAGTCACAGAAGTTCTGCACACGCTCAGTGGTGATCTCACCCGACGGCATGAGCCATTTCTTGTCCAAGGTGCCATCATAAATGCCGATCCGTGGCAGGTCACGTGACTTCAGGCCGAAGTACTCCAGCACGCGGGCGTTTGATTTCTCTCCTCCATTGACCAGCACAAACAACATCTGCATTTCACAAACAACATTCAACAATCTGCACTGAAAACAGCGATCACGTGCTCTAGCTCAGGGGTTTTCAATCTTTAGATGCCACGGATCCCCAAATATGATCATGTGAGGGACCGCCATTCTAAAATGTATACACAAATATATATTATATATATTATATATATATATATATATATATATATATATTATATATATTATATATTATATATATTACAAATCTAAAATTAGTTATAGTTACATAATTTTATATTTTGTTCTACTCAGTGTAGGCTAGTAGGCTAATGGATTGTTATATCTATTATTTATTTCTTGTTTATTTATTTAATTTTAATCTATTTTTTATTTATATTAATCATTTTTTTTGTTTTATATATTTGAATCTAACTTAATTATTTATTTAATTTATAGATTAATTACTAAAACATTTTTTAGATTTAATGTATTGCTTAACTCATAATTTTAATAAAATTATTATTATTTTAATTTTTTACAAATGGACCCATGGACCCCATGTAACTCTCTTGCGGCCCCCAGTTTGAAAACCCCTGCTTTAGCTCATGTAGTTTGGGGAAGGCTTGAAGTTTCGTGAAGTTTTTTATAAAATAAGAGGTTCGGCTAATTTTTTGCCAAATGTTTAAATACTGCTGTTATCTTCTCAGCTTTAGGCCAATTGATTTGCATGTTTCTAGTTTTATGAATTTTGTGTAGGCTACATCTGTTCAGCATTTCAGACTAAGATCCTCAATAGTTTTTTGTGCCAAATAAATTAAAAGATTTCCCACAAATCAGTCTCATACACTTTCCAGTATTTCTGAAAGTTCTGGAGGAGGCCTGATCTGGCATGAATATTACGGTCAAGTGGGCGGAGTGCTTGTGTAATCAGTTCAGAAGCTCTTAATCCCATTAGAGAGTAAAACAATGAGACTTCACCCCTTCATCCCTTTAATTAACACTTTCTCCGTCGGTTCAATGCGAGGACATTGACCTCTGTCGCTCTTTTGCTACCTTGCCAGGGTATTTTTGAGCGAGATCTCTGAAGCGCTCCTGCAGCGGGTCGGACTCCACGCGCCCTCTGTCGGCCAACAGCAGCACGTGCGTCTTCACCTCAGACCCAAACAGACCCACCGCAGACTGACACACACACACACACACACACACACACACACACGAAATCATAGTGATTATGCTTCCTGTGAAACACTGAACAATGACTTATATTCACGACGACTTCTCCAGTGACATAAATATAATAAGATATCCCAAAAAACGTCATTAGAATAGTTTCCTTGCAGCTATTTTTACACTAAAAATGCGGATCAGATACAGCATCCGAGGAGACACAAAAATCACGAACTGCTGAATGCAGCACACAGTATTTACACAGACATTACAATAGCATAAATAACGTTATGAAATGATAAACTGATCAATATGAAATTATTACAAATTAGAAAAATGAGAAACAAAACTAGACTATATAAGTTATGAATATGCACTCTGCCACAATATAATTTAAAATTGGCCCTGTTTGTATCATTCTTCTTTGTGTTCATTTAATCAAAAACTTTGATTAATTCAACATATTTATATTGTATGTTATCATTTAACCGATTATTTATTTATTTTTATTTTTTTACTGTATCGAGATATACTTTTACTTACAGTAGGCCTATATCTCCCGGCCGTAATGTTCATTGCACTAGCACATTTATTTTAATTATATAACAGAATTATATATAATCAGATTAACATTACAAAGCTACTAGAAGGGAGACGACACAAGAAGTTGAGGTCAGTGTTTGTATGTTCAGTACCGCTTGATTATACTCTGTGACGTAACGAATGTTATTCATGGTCATAAAGCGTACGAGTCCATCAGCATCAACTTTCTTGTCCTCTGACAGATTCAGGTTCTCCTGATGAAGATCAGCCTGTAACACACACACACACACACACACACACACACACACACACACACACACACACACACACACACACACACACACACACACATGTTGTGTTTCCATGTTTTATGGGGACATTCCATAGGTGTAATGCATTTTATACTGTACAAACCGTATTTTCTATCCCCTACACTGCCCCTGCCCCTCACACACACACACACACACACACACTGCCCCTGCCCCTAAACCTACCCATCACAGGAGACATGCTGCATTTTTACATTTTCAAAAACATCACTTAGTGTGATTTATAAGATGTTTTCCTCATGGGGACCAAAAATGTCCCCACGAGGACAAGGATTTTGGATGTTGCCATCTTTGTGGGGACATTTTGTCCCCATACCGTAGGGATTACCAGTCCACACACACACACACACACACACACACACAAATGTGTTTTCCAGCTGAACAGTGAACGTTAGGCGAACATTCCATTAGTAGTTTGAGTAGTTGAGTAACTCAAATTAAACAAATTAGTTAAATTAAAATAACTTTAATGAGTAATTAGATATTTCTTTTTTTCTTTTGAGTTCACAAAACTGACACGTTTTAAGTAATCTGAATTGTTTCATTGTTTTGAGTTTTATGAACTTGTTTCTTTTAATTTAGAAAAACTTAAATTTAACTGGGCTTGGATTTCTATTTCCCAGCATGCTTTGCCCTGACACTCATAAGGGAGAGCAAATGCTAAAACTAAGTGTAAATGTTTAAGTTGAAAATTTGAAGCCCAAAAAAGCGCATCCATCCATCATAAAAGTAATCCATACAGCTACGGGGGTTTGAAGCAAAGCCATGCGTTTGTGTAAGAAAAAAATCCATATTTAACAAAGTAATAAAGAAAAATACTTAGCTTCAGCCGAACCGTTGGACGTATAGTGTAAGCATTTTGAACTGCGAGAGGTGCTACACTTTCTGTGTAAGTTGAATACGAAGACGGTCCGCCAGAAGAATATACAGTGGCAAGAAAAAGTATGTGAACCGCTTGCAGAATCTGTGAAAATGTGAATAATTTTAACAAAATGAAAATGCGTTATTTTTTATTCAGTGCTGTATAAATATCCTGAATAAGATATTTTACATATTTTTTTTATTTAAATATAGTCCACAGGACAAATAAAATGCTGAAATTATACTTTTAAACTTTTGAACAGGATGAAAATGTCAATTTTTTCTTATTTTGCTTATTTTTATAGTACTGCCCTTCAGAAGCAACAGAAGATACTTACATGTTTCCCGGAAGACAAATTAAGTACAATTTACCTTGATTTTCAAATTCAATAAGTTTTCACCCCCCGGCTCTTAATGCCTCGTGTTTCCTTCTGGAACATCAGTGAATGTCTGAACCTTTTTTTAATAGTTGTGTTTGAGTGCCTCAATCATCCTCAGTGTGAAAAGATGGATCTTAAAATCGTACAGTCACTGCTGGAGAGGGTTCAAACACGCACAAGATGCTGGAAAACTGAAGAATTTGCAAGAGCTGGAGGATTTTTCTGAAGAACATTGGACAGTATAACTGCTCAGGACAAACAGGAGACTCAAGATCAACCATCACAACACAAACACACACACAGCCGTGGATCATCAGGAAACTGAGAATCAATGGGTCATTTTTCAGCATTTTTTTTTGTCTTGTGGACTATATGTAAACATTTTTTTATGTAAAATATCTTATTCAGGACAGCACTTAATAAAAAAAAATATTTTTATCTCTTTCATTTTGTTAAAATGATTCACATTTTCACAGATTCTGCAAGGGGTTCACATACTTTTTTGGCCACTGTATTTTACTTTAAATGGGTTTTAAATATGGATATTTTTCTTACACAAAACCATTGATTTGCTTCAGAAGGCCTTTATTAACCCCCCAGAGCCCCGTGTGGATTACTTTTATAATAGTTGGATGCACTCTTTTGGACTTCAAATTTTGGGCTGCCATTCACTGCCATTATAATGCTTGGATTAGCCAGGACATTTTTAATATAACTCTGATTGTATTCGTCTGAAAGAAGAGAGTCATATACACCTAGGATGGCTTGAGGATGAGAAAATCATTTTGGGTGATCTATCCCTTTAACGTTCTCTGTTAGCTGTGTGTTTACCTTCCTGAAGATGGAGATGGAGTCCGAGGCAATGCCATATTTGGCCCAAATTTCCTTTTCACTGCACAGAGCAACAGGAAGTGCCTCCATCTGCTTAGCGGCAGCCAAAAACTCTTTATATCCATGAGCAGCTTCAGTCTGTTGGAGAGACAGAGAGAATCTAACACACAGACATGAACACTGATCATACATGAGCTCTGCAGCTGAAAACGACTGTAACTTCATTCTGAGAACTGCAGCTCATATTTTGCCGGATCTGTGGCTCTCGTTGAGCTGCACCCGAGTCTGTTTATGGAGCGCTGAAGGTGCCAATCCCACAAGTACAGCTACGCTCCCACAATTCCGGCCCTGTTCCTCCTCCGCACGTAGAGTTGGGCCAGAGGACTCTGCATTCTGGGATTCCACAATGGCAGTCATTTCCTGAGACCAGTGGAGACTCACTGGGGAAATTCCAACCTGGTCTCACAGAATTCCGTGAAATGAACACGGACCCTTAACTCAAAATCCGTGGTAGTTTCATGGAATCGACGAAAATTCTGTGATGGGTCCACGGAAGTGATAAGTCAATGACAGGCAGCATCCGTGGTCCACACACCGATTCCCAACACACTTTTAATTCTTTGCATTTGTAAAAGGAGACATCCTCCTCGTTTTGTCCAGCCATATTGACTGAACACACACACACACACACACACACACACACACACACACACACACACACACACACACACACACACACACACACACACACACACACACACACCCTCAACACATACATATACACACACACACACCTCAAAGAACCCGATGACAGCCACTTCAGCTGAGTCGATGAAGGCCTCGGCCGCAGGAACATCCTTCAGTCTGAGGATGGCGCTCTCTGCAGATCAACACAACTGCATCAGTCAAGTTTGTGAATGGAAGCCCAAAATTTGAAGCCCAAAAAAGCACATCCATCCATTATAAAAGTACTCCATACGGCTCCGGGGTGTTAAAAAAGGCCTTTTGAAGCGAATCGATGGGGTTTGTCTAAGAAAACTGTCCATATTTAACACTTTATAAAGTAAAATATCTAACTTCCTGCCTTCCATATTCAACTTACGGAAAAGCATAACTGCCGCGACGATGGCATTGGATGTATAGCGTACGTGTTTTGGATTGTGAGATGCGGTTTACTTCTTAATTTGAATAAGGAAGGCGGTCCACCAGAAACTAGATATTTTACTTTATAACGTTTTAAATATGGATATTTTTCTTACACAAACCCAATTATTCGCTTCAGAAGGCCTTTATTAACCCCCCGGAGCCGTATGGATTATTTTTATAATGGATGGATGCACTTTTTGGGCTTCAAATTTTGGCCTGCCATTCACTGCCATTATAAAGCGTAGAAGAGCCAGGACATTTTTTTTATATAGCTCCAATTATATTTGTCTGAAAGAAAAAAGTCATTTACACCGTGGCTTGAGGGTGAGTAAATCATGAGATAATTTTAATTTTAACTTTCCCTTTAATATCTTCATGCCTTATAGACACATTTAGCAGATTAGAGCTTTGTAATAATATAGTTTCATTTTGCAGTTTTTCATTTTGATACCAGCAATCAAGCACCCAGCCAACAAAATGTTCTAAAAATATCTAGGTTATAAAATGTTATTTTTGAATGTTGATCCAAACATCCAGTTTTGAAAACACTTTTTCTTGGTTATGCAAACTTTAAGGCAACATTCCATTTTGTCATTATTCTAACATTTTTGGAATGTTCCTTTTGAATGTTCTGAAACAAATAGTAACATTTAAACATTTTAAGTAAAACGCTCCTTGAATGCTTTTTGAGAGCATTATTACACACATATAACTTTTAATGAATGTTCTATTAACGTAATTTGAAGAATGTTTGTTCATAACCTTTAACCTTTATGCATAATCATAGTTTAAGCTTATGAAAAGCATAGCATTTCTGCAAGACAACAGAGAATATTATTGACAGTTTAATGATGTTTAAAGTCATCTGACAGCTTACCTTGATCTTCTGCGGTCACACACACAGTCAATAAAGAAAAAACAACCAGAAACATCATGACTGCACTAAATATGGGCACACTGTGAGAAGAAAGAAAGAGAGAAGAAGCCCACCCGTTATGCTCTTGTATGTGGGGGTCTGTCCGCTGGTCACATGACTGTCTGTGGGCTGATGCTGATTGGTTGCGGTGTGTGAATCAGACAGGTGTGCAGCTCACAGTCTGGTCAGACGCTTTGGATTACGTGTCACTGAAGACACACATGTTGCTTTTCTTCCTGAATGGAACTCATTTGGAAAATAAGCCTCAGTGCTGAAACACAATATATTGTAAAATGCAATCAGAGATTTACGGTGAAACTCAAGGAACAAAACATACATCAGAAATTATAAGTTTTTATAAGAGTCCATAATGATTTTAAGAAATATATATATATTTTAATTCTATATTTTAACATAAAACAAAAGAACAATGACCAGAGATCACAACAAGTGATCCACAAACAAATCAAGAAACAAAATAAATAAATAGGCCTACATAAAAAATAAATGAATAAATAATACAAATGAAAAATAGCGTACTTGCATCAATTATAGGTTTAGGTTGACCAAGGTTTTGCAAAAACATTTGTAAGCAAAAAAAACAAAAAAAAAACATATCCATTTTACATATACAGTGAAAGAAAATTAGGCCTATGAAATATTTTTACTCAGATGATGAAGTGCTACTTTTGTATGGATTATCATAAAATACACCACAGACATTTGGGTATGTAGTTGAGAGTGTGTTGTCGTGTCAGTCAGGTGTCATGTGATCTGAGGAGACACATCTGACACTTCCAGGCGAATCCTATACACCTGATAATAGTGCGAGACATGGACACGTCTGCTGACTCTCTCCAAATCATATACTGATCCCAGACCACCGTCAGGCACCAATACAGACTCCTTGTATTCTTGTCTGATTTGTCATTGTAAATGACATCTAAAGTCAGCATGAAACTGAAATGGCACTAGTCTTCCCTATTGTGCCGTATATCCGAGTGAAACGCTTCTGGAACAAGAACAAATGTAGGGCGGGGCTTGATTTTGTCTGTGGGGAATTGATTAGATGGTTGTGGTTTGCTATTGGTGGATGTCATGTGAGTGACAGGTGGCCCCGCCCTCGCGCCGGTAAACATAAAACACGGACATTGTTGTGAATGTTGTGCATAAAACTATAGTGGATATAAAAAGTGCAAATGTGCTAAAAATAATTATTATGCTCCCAAGGTCTCATTTAAATTTGAAACGTTTTATTTCAAAAAGTTTAAGATCTTATTTCATAATAACAAACAGATATAAAGCAAATATAAAGCAGTATATCATCAGTAAAAACATTATCATGATCAATATGTGAAATTATAGACTACTTATTATTCCCAGATAACATTCTCAGATCTTTGGCTAACATCCTGCCAAGGTTCTCTCGAAGTTATTAACAATGTTCTTAACATTAATAGAACGTTTGTTTCAAGGAATCAGGACCCGAATTTATCAAGCATCTTAGAATTACTCACAAGAACACGGCTAAGAATTTAAAAGGAGTAAAAAAATTCTTGGCTCAAAGCTGTGCTTAAAAGTGAGTTATCAAGCATCTCAGTCACACTTTAAGTGAAGTGTAGAGCAAGTTATCAAATGTTTTAAAGTTAAGAATCACTCTTACTCTCCCAGTGATTTAAGACAGCTCGAGAGGGCTCTCAGGCGGTTAGGAGTTGCCGGTGATGGCACTGAGGAGACAGAGACGTGTGCAAATCTTTCAGGAGAGGAAGAATGTTTTTGAAATGTTTGATGACGAGCAGTTCATCATCAAGAGCAGGCATCATCTTTGTCAGCGCTAATGTTGGGCTGAACTTGCCTTTTATAACATGTTTCTGCTGTTCGAGTAATTCAGCGAGCAGTAGAGATCGCTTCTTCCTGCCAGTTTGGTTTCATTTTGGAATCATTTTGGTGGTAAAAGTGATAAAAAAACCAAAAAAAACTCCCCACCTAATTACTTCTTGTGGCCTGCGTATTCACAACGCATACAAAAAGCGATCGCCTAGTCTTAATCTGCATCGCTATTTGTATTCGTTGTGAATACGCAGGCCACAAGAAGTAATTAGGTCTGGGTTTCTTTTGGATCACTTTTACTCAGGACATGCTAGCTGGCAACATAGGATTCCATTCATTATGCTAAGCTAAGCTAGCGGCGACCCTGCCAAACTAAAACAATGCATGCACTGAGACAAATGCACTTGCCCACATATCTAAATGTAGGAAAGATGTTGGAGTGTTCCTTCAACGTTTGCATAACCAAAAATAAAAAATAAAAAATAAACATTTTAAAATGTTCAGAGAACATTAAAAAAATAAAATTTTCATAACTTAACTGTCACCTCAGGCGGCTGGTGGTTGTGTATGTGCTCATTTGTAATTTTTTTAAACTGATGTGTTACAACACTCGATCAACACTGATCTAGTTAAACAGGTTCACATTAGGATAGATTAAGAGCTGTAGTCTCTTCTCACTACAGGATCTAAAGAGCCAGGATTTAAAATAGAGCTAATGCTCAGCTCAGAGTTAAAAAGGGACTGTTTTCATGCAGATATGCAACAGTTATGCAACATTTAACCTAGAGGTAAGGTCAGAGGTCAGTGCAGTTTCTGGAGAGATGTGAAATCAAAGAGAAAAGCACATGTGCTGAACTGTGTGGGTTTATGCACTGTACAAAACTAATCCTTAAAACAAAAGGAAAAAGTACTGGCAGCTTGGACATTATCCAGTTATTTTTACGGATGTTTCTGTTAAACCTATCATAGAAAGCAATGAAGTTCAAAATTCTAAATACAGGTAAAACACCTGTAAAAAATAAATATGGAAAATTCCATCAAATTAATACAGTACATTGTGCCCTATTTTTGCAGATTTTTTTGTGATATAACAGTGATCTTTGCCACAAAGATCAGACCTAATTAGATTCTCATGAAAGTCTAATGCTGCCATCATGTACACTGCACATGAACGGCCTTTTTAAGTCATATTCATGACTGAAACTCTAAGATCATTTTCAGACCTGAGTATTTACATAACCATTTGATAGGTGATGTAACTCCAGAATCATAGTGAATGTTTTATATATGGACGTCACTGAATGCGACGCTACTTTTTATTCAAAATTTGCTGGAAATTGAACCTATTAAGATTTTCCCCAAAAATAGGCAAGAATTAACCTGTCCTCCATGATTCATATTTGTGCTGAAAATAAATCACTTGAATGCAACAAATTTGTGATTCCGACTTGGAAGTGGGAAATTTCCAATTGCAGACAAAGTCTCATTATGTCTGTATATAAATCCCATCCGAGGAGCAAGAGCACCTCATATAGATGTGTTTGCAGCACTGAATAAACAAATACACAAGAACATTATAGTAGCCTATATGTTAATGAGCAGATTATATAATAACCTAAATGACTGTCAGGACAGCCAATCGGGATCGTGGATTAGAGCTGCTTAATCTTTATTTAGTAAAGTTCAGCTATAACCGAACAGGATCAGGGTAAATCAGCCATGTGTTTCTCAGAATATCTGCTGCCATTTTTTTTTAGCTGCTCGAAGATAAAAACAGATGTGAGCGGTGAAATCGTCTTTACATCTCAGCAGTTGCTGGTTAGAGAAGAGACTTAAAGAGCCTGACCTGAGATCAGAAACATGAAATAAACACGACCTCACAACAAGTCTGAGTTTGTTGACAAGAAGCATTTTATGCTATCATTTAAGCATATTGAACAGGCACAGCATCATACTGATTTATTTTGAGATTTAGATTAAATTTGCTTACAATTAGTTATTTGGTGAAGTATTTAATATGGAAAATAAAAAGAGCATTAAAATGAACAGTGCAGCATCCAGGCAACGTTCTCAGAACGTTCTCTCAAAGTTATGAAGAAACATTATTAGTAACATTAATAGAATGTGTTCAAAGTTTTCTGGTCTTTAATAATGTTCTCAAAACAGCACAAACACATTATTTATTCATCATTCATGGAACGATTTTCTTTGTATAAGTTGTTTATAGAACATTCAAAAGAAACTTTCCCATAATGTTGGCAAAATTATCAAATGGAATGTTTCCTTAACGTTTTTAAAACATTTAAACTTTCAGAGAACACTCAGAAAATGTTTTCATAACTAAACGGAAACGTTAGCACAATGTTCTTTGAATGGGGTTGAAATCGGGATGTGTTGATAATGTGAAAATGAGATTAAGTCTTATGTATTAGTCAACTCATTACCATAAAAAACAGCCCGTAAATGTGTTTGAACACACATTCAGCATATGGTGTTTTCATGTCTGTGTCTGTCAGACAAACTGCAGATGTTCTCAATAAACTATGACTGTTACCACACGTGTGTCCTCAGCTGGAAGAGCCTGAAGTGCTTAAAATACCCCATGTGTCAATCTCTTGATCCCTCTATCTGTTTATGTGGGAGGTGTTTGAGGATCAGAAGATTAGTCGAGCGCTATAAAAGCGGCCGGCAGAGACACTGGACACGAGCTGAAGCGAGACATCGCAGACGAAGTGAAGAGAACCACCAGAAGAGCCCGACACGCCAGCACACGGTAAGAGATTCTCCTCACCTGAGACACATTTACAGCACAATGAGAAACAGTCAGGTTAAGTACTACTGTATTTCATTTTTACTCAGACTGTAGTAAATACAACACTTGATTTACTGAGAGCAGGAATTCTGGGCTGAGGAGTATGAGGATAACACAACAAAACAGGCGAACACAGAAACAAAACAGAAAGAGAGAAAGACTTTCGTGGGCTGATAAAGAACAGATTGATTTATTGATAGAGAGGAAATAAATAAAAAGGAAATCAAAATGTGAGTCAAAATTACGGACATTTAGTTGAACATTAAACTACAGGTGTTGTGCAGCGATTGCCATGGATACTTATTTCGGCCACATAATATAAAGTTGTAATTGTGAGAAAGTCAGCAACAACACGGAAACAAGCTTCCATAGATTACAACAGCAAAGATTTAAACTTACATTATGTTTCCAGGTGAAGCTGAAATCTACAGTAGACACTATGCAGCCACTAAAAAACAGAAGCTCTGACGCATTTCTCCCAGGATCTCAGAAGTAGGCTAGGCTAAATGTGATGCTAATGCCTGGAATTAGAGCGCTGGGCATCTCCTAAACGAGATTAGCAAGATTATGTAAGAGTTTATCATTCACACTGTATATGTCACAAGGCAAACAGATGTTGGTAAATAAATTTACTCGTAACCAGCAGATTAGGATTAACAAAATCCCAAAATGAGAAGACTAACAGCTAACCTGTTGAGGACACCAAAGGGGACAATATAGTCACTTTTTAAAGGAAACATTCTGTTCATATTTCAGTAAGTGAGAGAAATGGACGACCCAGCACCCGTTGAGAAGAGAGGGCCACCAAAGTTCAAGCAGAGGACCACTCGCACCTTCAAGAGCAAGGCTCCTAAACCTGGCCAGAAAGGCTTCGGAGATGAAATCCCTGGAATGGAGGGTCTCGGCACAGGTACAGCATGTCATTTGAGTTGCTTTTATGGTGTAAATATTGCTTCAGTGTTTTGAATGACATACAGTGATGAATCTGACCACACTCTTGCTCTGGTTTTTCAACAGACATCACTGTGGTTTGCCCATGGGAAGCTTTTGGTGACATGGAGCTCAGTGATCTGGCAAAATATGGAATTGTGTAGCCGTATCACATCCACTCAACTTCTGGAGACCTTTGATCAGATGATCATGTAATGTTGTAGGATTGTCCACTCACACTGAGACTGAACCAGCGCCAGAGGCTTTCAGCCCAACACACAGAGAGGATGCGACATGATTCATATTTTTGGGACAAAAGACAGGGACTCTCTGCTGCTCTTCTTCACTGCATCAATGGAGCTCTTAGAGGAATCGATCTCAGAGCCGCAATATCATGCAGTACAAATCAACTTTATTTTTTTGAACTGTAAATGTGATTGTGTCAAGAATCAAATCATCATGGTTAATTAAAACCATTGATTTGGCAGTAGAACACAATAAAAATGTATTTTCCCATAGATTTGTGTGATTGGTCTTTTCTCTTTCAGAACTGATAGAAAATCTTTAAACTGGGTCCATTATGAAACAAGTTCATTTATTTCAATTTGTTCAAATATAAACCTCTAACAATGAAAGTCTCAGTGTGTAAAATCTTGTTTTTATACCCATTGGTCATATTAGGCATCGGCACTAACAAAATACAGTCTGAGAAATACCAAGATATTAATTCAGATAAATATCTTTTTATAAAACTCCTAATTTACCAGCATATTTTTAATGGTTTCTCAGCACAAGCACTTCTCACATACCTGTAAAGCTCTTTCAAATAACTAACCTCAGAAACGATCCAATTTGTTAAGCAGAAGCGAAAACAAAAGGTAAAAGAAGCATTTCAGCAGATTACTTCTTCCTGTTCCTCAGAAACATTTAAACATATTAAGAGTAAATTATTATGACTATATGACAACCAGTGAGGAAAACAAATCGCTCAGAAGTCAACATATAAACTCATTGTGCTGAATGTGTGTGAGTGTCAGAGATGCTGAAGAACAAAATACCGTCCGGTCAGTCCAGAAATTCTCCTGTTACAGGGGAAGGAAGGGGCAGATATGATGGTTCTCAGATTATTGTGATGGCCAGTGAATCTGTAATCAGAACAGGTCAGACTCCAGGATATTTTGTTAAATCCAAATTTAGGTGTGTGGCGAGATGGACGAACGAGCGACATGGGAGGAGCGAGTGGAGACCGGTGTGTGAGTGTTAATGAACGTCACCTGTAGCGAGGCACACCGGTCTCAAGTCCTCTCATGAGGGAGCTCGAGACATAAAAGGACGGGCGAGTTCAGGAGAGGAGGAGAGGACCAGGCCTGGAGTTTATGTTGAGTTTTGTTTATGTTTTGGTATGTGTGTGCGGGCAGTCGTCCGTGAGGGGCTGCCCAGCGGTTTACTTTTGTTTTGTTTATTTATTTTTATTAAAGTATTTTTGAATGAACGCCGGTTTCCGCCTTCTTCCTTCCACGAGCTTTACTACAAGGTGTCTATACTTTTCCTGCTGATTCTTTTATATGTTGATGAAGATATTCACTCAACCTCCCAGTAACAGCGTCAGTCAGACTCTCTCTACACAGAACCTGACAACACTCATCAAATCTCTCTGGATGATCAGGATATGGCTGATCCTAAAACACGTGTGTCATATTTCTGTTCTCCTCAGACAGAACGAGACGAGTGTCTGCTGTGTTTGTGTGAGATTACTAGAATCTTAAGATCTTAAGAAGAGAGAATAAAACAACATTAAACACAGATATGTGTGTGTGCGAACAGTCCTGTCATATGAGGACATTAATTAGAATAAACATAAATACGTTTATTTATTAATATATAAAGACACCAGATTTCTGTGGTTCACAGATAAAGCTAATTAAGCAATATCACATGTGCAAGAGTGAAAAAAACAGCAAGAATCACAACAGTCAAAGACGCCTGTCTAATGCTTGTTTATGATAAAAGCTGAAGACCCAGCTGTGTGAAAGACCCCAAACATGTGTGAGCAGAAGAAGATCCAGTGTCAAAACACGGAAGCACTTTTAATTATATCAATTATATGGGAATATTTTGGTTTTAGCACATACCTTACAGGTGCAACATAGACACATCATCAGTGATGTAACCTGGGGTCATGTCGCGTTTTGGGTCTTTCAACATCATTAACCCTCGCCCAGGTGACCCAGGCAGGGATTAACAGTCCCCGACTCGTGTCTAGGTAGCTTGTGTGATCCACAGATCACCCCTTTTGATCCACAGCCATCTAGATGCCTCATTCTCAGCGGCATCTGTGTTGTTCCTGATGGCTTTTTTCTTGTGCAGTCCTCTGATTCCCAGGAGCTTGAGGGCCCTGTAAACCCTCTGTAACTAACCTCGATGGGAGGCAACGGGTCTTACATCCCCTGCTATGGCATTCACCTACCTCCTCCTCGTTCTCCCATTCGGTCTTCCCAGGGCACAGTCAATTCCAGGAGGACCACCTGCCTTGATGATTCTGAAAGGAGGACCATGTCAGGCCTAAGGGTGGTTGTAACGATGGTTTATGGGAATTTGAGCTGCTTTCCCAGGTCGAGCTTTAGCTGGCAGTCCCAGGCTGTTGCCAGAAGTCCCCCTGCAGGGTTACTACTTTGTGGTGGTTTCTCTCCAGCCTTCAGCCTGGTCGACTGCCTCCTGGGCCTTTCACTTCCTACTCATCCTCACCTCTATGCCAGAAGAGAAGACTTTGGTGTAAGTGGACTCTCTGTACAGCAGCATGGAAAACGATGAACAGAATAAAGAAATAATAAAGAAAGGCATAAAGAAAGGCTTTATTATACAGAATAAAGAAAGGCATTCAGGGTAAATCATCCATTAAAATGTACAAAACAATCGTCCTAGCAACAAGACGAGTAGTCGTTTTCAATACAGTTGCTAAGTGGACAAAACACGTAGTGATGGGGAGTCGACTCCAAAAGAGTAGATTCCTCGACTCTGAAATGCCCCAGAGTCGGGGTTGACTCCAGCACAGGAATCGACTCTCGGAGTCGACTCTGTTGATGTGTCCGAAATCGCTCACTTGTTTACCGATTTTCTAATCCCATATAAAGTGCATGGCAGTTGAGTGTACCATAAGCAAGGAGTGAATAAAATGTAATACACCACGTCAAAGAGCCGTCGCAGAATCTTTGCCACACATGTATTTGAGTGCTTACTTTAGAAATAGAAAACAGTCACAGCGACTTTAGATTGTAATTATACATAGGCTTCCTCCATGCTAGCTTTAGGTATATAATGCAATATAGATTTGGTTTTCCATGGTTAACCTTGTGTTCATAATCATTAAACTAACCATAACTCACATCATGAAGAAACGCATCGATAAGTGTACATTATTTTATGTCTTTTAGTATTTAGTATCTTTAACTCCCTACCATGTGCATTTAGCACCATCACTCTATAACAGCTTTTTTCATGACCGTTTCCTCTGTAAAATTAGGCATTGGCAACAGATAGAAACTTTGATAGCCACTCATCAAGTCATCGCTAAATTTGACTAATTTGGACGGTGACGCTAAAAGGGGATTTTAAGGGTTTATGTCGGGACAAAATAATTTAAGTCTGTAACAAATGCAATGATGTAGAGTTGAGGAGTCAATTCCATAGACTCCTACAGTGGGAGTAGGGAATCGGAGTCGACTCCAAAAAACCTGGAATCGGACACCCCTATGCGTCACGGTTTGTTATACAGTGTTGTTATTGAGGACAGTTATTATCAGAAAATATCAAACTTCTGAATATTTAAGTCAATAGAAAACTGTATGCATGCTGATTGCGATACTTTAAAATATGCGCTTTAAGTAATACTAAATGGATAACAGTTTTTCATAATTGCAAGACACTAAACCCCATTCTCTGAACCAAGTTCTCAATAGTCTAAACCAATTTTGTTGAATAAATAACTTCCTGCAAAACCTTAAACAAGTTCAGGCAGTTAGACACTGTACTCTTTTTGCAAACCTCTTCTCCCTCACTAAAACACATATCACACTGATACATTTGAGTCGCAAAACACTAAACAAAAGAGGCCAAAGTTAATCACAACTAAAACACAGTTGTCATCGTTTACAACAATTCAAAGCTGTTAACACTTATTTCTAATGATGTGATCAAACTAACAGTGCAAAATATAAGTCAGTTCAGGTGCACAGGACAGGTGACACAGGTGCACTAATGTTGATATGAGCAATAGATGGAAATAGTCTGAGAGGGAGAGGGGGAAGAGTATATAAGAGGAGGATGAGGATGAGAAAGAGCAAGGTGTGGACAGTGTTGTCAAGGATGGATTTGTCAGACTAAAGTGTTTTCCCTTCTCCTGGCAAGAGACGACATTGCCTGTGATGTGGACAAAGTCTTCAGGCAAGAGCCAGCACGAATACATGATGCTGAAGCAGAATCAATCTCTCATTGACCTTGATTTTGCAGTTGCACAACTTACAGTGCTTTTTGTGTAGAGTTTTATTTGACCTTTTGGCTTTTGCAAGTGCTGCATAAACAGACGCCTACACTGTAAAAGGTTGCTGTAAATTTTACAGTAACTTACTGGCAGCTGGATGCCAGTAAGTTACTGTAAAAGTGTTTACAGTTTCATTACTGTAATTTAATTTACAGTAATAATAATGTATACTGTATTGTTATTTACAGTATGAGTACTGTATTTTTATTTCCAGTACAAGTACCGTATTTTCATTTACAGTAATAATACTGTATTGTTATTTACAGTATGAGTACTGTATTTTCATTTACAGTACAAGTACTGTATTTTTATTTACAGTATTGGAATTAATTTTCTATTACAGAATTATATATTTTTTTACGATTTGAGTTTAGCTTAATTTACTTTAAACAAAATTAATTTAATTTTAATCTACATGTCACAGGTAAGATTGCAATAAAGTTGATGAAACGGATCTAATCACAGCAGTCAGTTTTATTTAACACAGAACTCAAAATACTCAGAAAACAAAGGAACAAAACAACCAAACCAAACACAGAGTTTAAAAAGACAAACCAATTAATGAAATTAACAACAGGTGTAACTGATATTTAAATAATGAAAAACCACGACAGCACTGTAAAATGTTTTTTACCCCCCCAAAAAAGTTGTCATTAAAATATGCTGTTTAATTGTTTAACTGTTTAACATTTACTTTAAAATGTACATTTTACAAATGTGTTTGAATTCATCCTGTGTATTTAACATGGCTAAAAATGTAAACATGCTGAAAAGCAGAACAAGCCTTCAATAATTGTGCCAATCGAAGTCAACAAGCTCTCTGATGAAAGATGCCACAAGGGGATTTAGGCTGCCGATTTTTCCCTTGACCCTTTTTTATGAAGGTATTTTTGGTGCAAAACAACTGAACACGTGTGCGAGTGGAATTTGTAGTTGTAGAGCATATCCACACATGTGTATCAATAAATTTGAAGTCACAGAGAAAAATCTTTTAGGAGTTGTAAACTTGTAGATTTCTACAAACACAACACAACAGGTACACCTTCACACATTCTTCACTGCAGGTGCACAAATCCTATTCTACGAGTCACACATCAAGAAACTCATACACACACATTTCTGCTCCATTTGCTGCAGTGTATATGGTGCAAAACGCATTCACACAGCCGTATCAAAATCTGAAGTCACGGACACATTTTCACATCCATAAATTAATACATGAATCCATGCAATGAGAGTTCTACACTTGTAGAATATTTGATCACAAATACATTACTTTGGATATTTTGGATATACTTGGATATTTTCCCAACACAATCACAAGTCCAATTTCTACAAGTGCTTGAATCTGCTGCTACAAGTCTCGGCGCAGTTTTCCGCCTTCACATGACAGGTTCATAAACTCTCACTTTTGCACCAAATACTACGCGAAATGTGGAGCAAAAGTGATTTGTGCATCTGTGAGGCAGCGGCAAGCCCTGTGACTGTTCAGAGAGCAGAGAGCCAATCAGAAGAGCTCGGTTGCACGGAGTCCACGCAGGATGTGACAGTGGTGAAAAATAAGTAGGAAGGGAGGATTTAGAGTTTTATTTTGAACTTAGACTTAATAAAATTGCCAATATATTCATAGATTCAAACTTCCCGGATTAATAACTCGAGAGCTAAACGTTGTTAAAACACAAACCTCAGAACGTAACGAGCTACAACCCATTTTTCCTCAAAACGAGGAATAATATAATATATCTTGGGCTGAAACCTAAATCGCCCCCTAAACCCTCATTCACTATTCCCTACTTTAGTCCACTAATACAGTTCACTTGAAGGAGTGAATGAAAATGAGTGCGTGAAGTCGGACATCCGCTGTCGGCTGTAGCCTACAATCGTTATTGCGTTGCAACGTGGGATTGAATGAGTGCACTCGAACATGTCCACTATCATAGTTTCGAACACCACTACAAATGGCTGTCCCCTCAAATAGTGCCCTATTTTAGGTATAGGGGGCACACCTATACCCTAAGCGATTTCGATTCCGCTTAGATCTCTATGAGAGACCGTCAAGGGACCGACTGAAAAGTGCAAAACCTAATTTTATTATGTATATTTTTATTATTAAAAATATTCAGCTACATTCACTGAAATGCACTGTACTGTCACCAAATTCAGTTCACTGTCCTGCTGGTCATACGACAACGCTTAGTTTGGCAAGTATAGGCTAACAGCACATAAATATCCAGGATATAAAAATAATAAAAGTAATAGCACATAGCTAAGTAGGGCTATTCTTTACACATATGATGTACCAAGCCAAAATACAATAGCTTTTGAAAGATAATTGCTTACTGATTTTGATGGCAGTACACTAACAGTGAAGTTATTGAATATTTTTTTTCTAATAACAGTGAAGGTATTGATTTTATAATAATCTTTTATCAAACTAAGTGTTGCAGTATGA
The DNA here is from genome assembly GCA_023029165.1 of Gobiocypris rarus. Lineage (NCBI taxonomy): Eukaryota > Metazoa > Chordata > Actinopteri > Cypriniformes > Gobionidae > Gobiocypris > Gobiocypris rarus. The sequence continues at coordinate 3,400,318 of CM040921.1, read as the reverse complement.
CCATAGGAGAGCACTGATGTGTAAACTGAATTTGGAGACACAACAATGTAACATTGTTATTGCCTATTTTGTAGTAGGCCTAACGCTTTTCGGGTTTTGCACTTTGCAGACGGTCCCTTCGTGCTTGTCTCTCATATTATAAGGTTCGTTTTGAGGAAAAATGGGTTGTAGCTCGTTACGTTCTGAGGTTTGTGTTTTAACAACGTTTAGCTCTCGAGTTATTAATCCGGGAAGTTTGAATCTATGAATATATTGGCAATTTTATTAAGTCTAAGTTCAAAATAAAACTCTAAATCCTCCCTTCCTACTTATTTTTCACCACTGTCACATCCCGTGCGGGACTCCGTGCAACCGAGCTCTTCTGATTGGCTCTCTGCTCTCTGAACAGTCACAAGGCTTGCGCTGCCTCACAGATGCACAAATCACTTTTGCTCCACATTTCGCGTAGTATTTGGTGCAAAAGTGAGAGTTTGCGGAACCTGTCATGTGAAGGCGGAAAAACTGCGCCCGAGACTTGTAGCAGCAGATTCAAGCACTTGTAGAAATTGGACTTGTGATTGTGTTGGGAAAATATCCAAGTATATCCAAAATATCCAAAGTAATGTATTTGTGATCAAATATTCTACAAGTGTAGAACTCTCATTGCATGGATTCATGTATTAATTTTGGATGTGCAAAATGTGTCCGTGACTTCAGATTTTTGATACGGGTGTGTGAATGCGTTTTTGCACCATATACACTGCAGCAAATGGAGCAGAAATGTGTGTGTATGAGTTTCTTGATGTGTGACTCGTAGAATAGGATTTGTGCACCTGCAGTGAAGAATGTGTGAAGGTGTACCTGTTGTGTTGTGTTTGTAGAAATCTACAAGTTTACAACTCCTAAAAGATTTTCTCTGTGACTTCAAATTTATTGATACACATGTGTGGATATGCTCTACAACTACAAATTCCACTCGCACACGTGTTCAGTTGTTTTGCACCAAAAATACCTTCATACTTTTTCCAGATGTCCGGCTGATCTGTGGTTTTGATTGGCATTTGGTGCCATCAGGGTTTATTCTCAGAATGAACCTGCAAGCACAAGAAAGAACACATTTATCAAACCACTGCTTTCCAAACAGTCATAACATGGTGCTCTATGCACTTTGATGTTAATAAAAGCAATATGTGCTATATAAATAAATAAGTAATTGTACATTGTAGACAGATTATAATGGAACTTTGAGATTGCAATTAAAACGAGGGACACATTTTTAGTGAATATAAAGGGACAGCTCTTTGCTTGCTTTCTGCCATGCCAACTCAAACATCCAGTAGCCTAAGCTTGATTTTCTGTTAAAATTAACAGTGGTTTGTGAATTAAGATAATTTATCAGGAAACACTTATGTGATTCAGTACGGTGACCGGGAGGACATGTTCGGTTCACTTAGTTTTGTTATGTTTATTTGCTAACCCCAGTGCACCCAACATGTAGGTGTCTTTCCTTCTTCAGTAGAACACAAATGAAGATTTTTAACTCCTACCATTGCTGTGGGCCAGTCATATAATCATGTGGATGGGTAACAATTCTATGAGAGCAAAAAAAAAAACATGCTTAAACAACATGTACAAAGAGCCCTGTGGCTCATGACGACACATTGATATCTTAAGACACAAACGGTCAGTTTGTGTGAGAAATCAAGCCGTATTTATATAATTTTTACCTCAAATACAACGCTATATCCAACAGCCTGAAACGTGCTTCACTTCCGTAAGGTCAATAATACACGCACTGGATATACAAGCCAGAGCGGATATTTAAAAGTGAATTAATCCTTTAAGCATGGGTTTTTTTTTTTTCTCTCATAGAATTGTTACCCATTCACATGCATTATGACTGGCCCACAGCAACGGTTGGGAGTTAAAAATCTTAATTTGTGTTCTTCTGAAGAAGTAAAGACACCTTCATGTTGGATGCACTGGGGGTAAACAGATAAACATCACATTTTCGTTTTTGGGTGAACTATCCCTTTCAGTCGTGGGAATGCGATAATTAATCGTGGCCACAAGATCATTTTGTTGAGTTAACGACATCATTATGTCGTGGCCTCGACTTCATATTTTGAGAGAAAGACATCTATTTCTCGTGGCCACAAGTTATGTTTAGGGAACCACACCGGTCAGTATAGCCTACTGTAACCACAGCAGTCGGAGATGGAGATGACTGATGAAACATCATTTTACTTTGAATCAGGAATGGCATATATAGTGCAGTCTCTGGCATTAAGACATGGTTATGTTATTAAGTGAAAGACACTGAAGCGCATGCTTAAGTTGAATGGGCTTTTTCGGAAATTTGCTGGCTTGAATGAACCAAAAGCCATCGCGCAAAAGGAGCGTCGCAGCGTGTTAAAGCTATCGCCCAGTTTCTACAAGTCTAGCTCCTTTTATCAGGAACAAATGGCCATAACCTGCAAATAGACATAACATTTTGTGCGTGGTAAATGACGTGATTTCAATCATGGTTATTATATTTGACAGATTATATCTTATCTACTCATTTTTCCTATTGAAATGCCTTTAAATGGCAAGTTAGACCAGTAACATAGTTATACACTTGCCAAAAAGTGACTTAAAGCCTCCACTAATTGATTGAACTGTTCTTTCTACCTAAATATTACTTGATTTCATTCATGATGGTTATAAGCTCATTCAGTCCTTTTACTTATTAAAGGGTCAATCAATACACTTTACACCAAGAGAACACCTGACCAGAGTCAGTCAGCATGGATTGTGTGTTTTGTGTAACTTGAAAATTGTAAAATTAGGATAAGCCGGGAAATAAGGTTTAGAAAAAAAAACATGAGCTGTCTCTCTCGCTCGCGCTCTCTCAGCAATTTAGAAAGTGGGCAGATTTAATGCAAGCGCACGTTAATAATGTAAATATATTTCAAATCAGCAACAAAATCTCAGGTGAACTGTCAAATAAATGTTTTCTTAACACTCAATTTGTGTAAAAAGGCTCATATTTCAGGTTGCTCCAGCTAACGCACAAGTGCAGTCTCGAGTGCGTGGCATGTTTCTATGGAGCTTCCGCAGTGACTGCAATGACTTTAAAAATAATATGAATGAACCGTCTTGTTTAATCTTAAAGTGTAGGTAGTCGGACTCGGCTCACAGAGATTATAGCTAATAAATAATGTTAACGTCAGCGGCCATGGCACCATACGAGCAATCGTTATTAGTTCAAAAGGACAAACAGTCAAAGTTATTATGCGTTTAGGCATTTCTCGGATCTGCGCGAGTCCTGGTCCAGCTTTTAAAATAATAGACGGGTCCAGGTCAGTTCCGTGTAGAATATTACGGGTCTCTTCGGGTTCGGATATGAATTTTTGGACCCGTGTAGACCTCTAGTTTGCACAAACTGCGCAACCATCTTGACTGTTGCTTTTAAAACCGTCTGTTAACGATAAGGTTATCGTTTGAATATAAGAGTCATATAATCACCAGCTTCTGCTTACCAGTTTCCTCAGATCATGGTAACCGCCAGAAAATAGCTCCAAGACACCTCCGACCTTCCAAATGGCGGTTTTAACAGCAAACTTTAAACAAAAACAAAAGATTCACTTCAAAATACTGTAATTACAACCTCCGTCTTTAGTGTTGCCTCACTTTTCTTTCGGTATTTTAAGTTAGTTTGCTGTTCACGTAAAGTCCTCCTGCTTAGCTAATTTACATTAAAGAGGTATAGGAACATTAAAAGAGCTTTTTCCCGTTTTACTAACTATTAGTCAATGTAAACTGTATTCACCCTGTTGAAGTAAATCACAAGGTTGACGGCAGTCACGTAACAGTTAACCACCCGCCTTGACAAACAGGCAGAAAAAGGCTCTTGACAGGAATTTGCTTAACTCACTCAATTTGCAGCACTGGTTCATGTTAGGTTGTTGTTAATAAGTGAATGCATTTGAAAATATCTCAGTTTTACATAAAATAATGACAGAAATAATACTAACCTTTTGTTGAGTCTTTCCTCAGTAGCCCCCACCAACCGAAAAAAAAAAAAAAACTTGAAGTCTTCATTGTCATTGGTCAGTTTTTCAGGCATTGTCGCTACTGTAAATCGATTTACAGTAGAGAATAATTATAGTAGTAAACATATATTTTCCCATAATCCTTTGCTATTAACAGTATTTTACTGTTGGTACATTTTACAGTATTATACTGTACATATTACAGTAAAATACTGTTCAAATTACAAAAATCCGTTACAGTGTACTATTCAATATTCAATACAATACTACATACCGTATAACATATATACTCAGTCGCCATTAATATAGAAATTGCAAAAATTTCACTGTATACAATATATATTTTTCTGTAACATTCTGGATGCTGTGTTCTTCTTTTTAAATGTTTTGTCTAATGAATGATCTGTAGTGCATATTTTTTGACTCATGTATATGTTCTGAAAACATTGTTTGATTTTTAGGTGAAATGGTTTTAAAGCAATTCTTTGGCTTTGACAGAAGAGTCAAGGATTTTGTGAGTTGTTTGAAAATTTGAATTTGTGTTTAATGTTGTGAGAAAAGGGTGAAGATTTCAAGGAATGTGTCTTAGCAATCATAAAAATATAAAAACTGTAATATAAAATGCAACTATACAAATAATAAGACGAACTTACAAGTTCTGATCCATTAACAACAGATTGTGCCGAAAAAGTGTGTACTGCTCCATTTTGGGAGAAGCTTTTGTGCGTAGCTGCATTGTACTCTGGAAATTCTGGAAGCTGTTTTTCATAAAATATTGCAGCACACAGATAAATGTTAGGGTTATAATGTTCAGGAACAGTGTTTAAATTAAATTAACCAAGCTCAAGGAAGGTAAACAGTTTTGGACACAGCATAATAGAAAAGTGGAAAAGCATAATAGAACCCCTTTTTATTGATCACAATTATTGACATTTTGTCCTAACTTAATTTGATTGTGTTCAATCCACTTAAATAAGTCAAGAGAATAAGTCAAATCGAACTATTCGGGGCTAGTTAGTTCCCAGCATGCTTTGCATATGGCTAAATCAAGAGAGAGTAAATGTTGTTATTTTATAGATAAAAGTGTTATTTAATATATTTTTGAGCAAGATGAGAAAGGGGGAGACTTGATTTGGTTTAATAGTGTTTAATATTTAATAATTTTGGAATTATTAGCTATTTAAATTTCAGTGGGTTACCATTGTGGAGAAGAGTGGAGCATTTGCTTAAGTATTGGATTGATATCTGTAAGTCAAGACTGCTTTGCTGAAGAAGCTTGTAATGCTTACCATTTAAGATGCTAATGTATGTTTTTACTATAGCTGAACGTTTGTCAACTAGCTAGTGCAGTAAAATAAATAAGTTGTGTAATAGACGTGTGCGATACCGTTGTAACATTTAAGTAAATTAAAGTGAATGAATGCATGAAATTTAATGCCTGAATCTTGTCAGGGAGCCATTTAAAATTCACTTTGAGACTACTTAATTGGGTCACTTAAAATGTGTTCATTCCACATGTTGAAGTTACATGAGCCAATTATGTTTGTTTAACTTAATTGATTCACGTGGGACCGATGTACACAATTAAATCATGTAAATCCAACACACGTGTAGTAATATCCAGTGATAAAAACACATTTTTGACAGATCAGCCAATTTAAATTGAAAATATTGGCTGAACCATTTATATGATTTATAACTGAAGGTGAGATGAATTTTTTTTTTTGCATTTTCGACTGTAATTTTTTCCAATAACAAATCACTTGAATGCAACAAACTCATGATTCTGACATGGAAGTAGGGAATTTCCAACTGCAGGCAAAGTCTCATTAGCTGTATCCCATCCGAAGAGCATGAGCACCTCATCTGATATAGATGTGTTTTGAATACAACACTGAATAAACAAACACACGAGAACATTACAGCATATGTTAATGAGCAAATTATATAAGGACAGCCAATCAGGATTGTGGATTAGAGCTGCTTATTCTTTAATTAGTAAAGTTCAGGTATAACCATATGTTTAGGATCAGATTACAGAAGAGACTTAAAGAGCCTGACCTGGGATCAGATACATGAAATCAACACAAACTCACAACAAGTTTAAGTTTGAGTGTATTGAAAAAAAGCATTTAATGCTATTTAATCATTTAAGCATATTGAACAGGCACAGCATCAAACTGATTTATTTTTAGATTTAGATTAAATTTGCTTACAATTAGTTATTTGGTGAAATATTTAATATGGAAAATAAAAAGAGCATTAAAATGAACAGTGCAGCGTCCAGGCAATGTTCTCAGAACGTTCTCTCAAAGTTATGAAGAAACATTATTAACATTAATAGAATGTGTTCAAAGTTCTCTGGTCTTTAATAATGTTCTCAAAACAGCACAAACACATTATTTATTCATCATTCATGGAACGATTTTCTTTGTATAAGTTGTTTATAGAACATTCAAAAGAAACTTATCAAATGAAATTATCAAATGGAATGTTTCTTAACGTTTTTAAAACATTTAAACTTTCAGAGAACACTCAGAAAATGTTTTCATAACTAAACGGAAACGTTAGCACAATGTTCTTTGAATGGGGTTGAAATCGGGATGTGTTGATAATGTGAAAATGAGATTAAGTCTTATGTATTAGTCAACTCATTACCATAAAAAACAGCCCGTAAATGTGTTTGAACACACATTCAGCATATGGTGTTTTCATGTCTGTGTCTGTCAGACAAACTGCAGATGTTCGCAATAAACTATGACTGTTACCACACGTGTGTCCTCAGCTGGAAGAGCCTGAAGTGCTTAAAATACCCCATGTGTCAATCTCTTGATCCCTCTATCTGTTTATGTGGGAGGTGTTAGAGGATCAGAAGATTAGTCGAGCGCTATAAAAGCGGCCGGCAGAGACACTGGACACGAGCTGAAGCGAGACATCGCAGACGAGAAGTGAAGAGAACCACCAGAAGAGCCCGACACGCCAGCACACGGTAAGAGATTCTCCTCACCTGAGACACATTTACAGCACAATGAGAAACAGTCAGGTTAAGTACTACTGTATTTCATTTTTACTCAGACTGTAGTAAATACAACACTTGATTTACTGAGAGCAGGAATTTTGGGCTGAGGAGGATAACACAACAAAACAGGCCGAACACAGAAACAAAACAGAAAGAGAGAAAGACTTTCGTGGGCTGATAAAGAACAGATTGATTTATTGATAGAGAGGAAATAAATAAAAAGGAAATCAAAATGTGAGTCAAAATTACGGACATTCAGTTGAACATTAAACTACAGGTGTTGTGCAGCGATTGCCATGGATACTTATTTCGGCCACATAATATAAAGTTGTAATTGTGAGAAAGTCAGCAACAACACGGAAACAAGCTTCCATAGATTACAACAGCAAAGATTTAAACTTACATTATGTTTCCAGGTGAAGCTGAAATGTACAGTAGACACTAGGCAGCCACTAAAAAACAGAAGCTCTGACGCATTTCTCCCAGGATCTCAGAAGTAGGCTAGGCTAAATGTGATGCTAATGCCTGGAATTAGAGCGCTGGGCATCTCCTCTACGAGATTAGCAAGATTATGTAAGAGTTTATCATTCACACTGTATATGTCACAAGGCAAACAGATGTTGGTAAATAAACCTACTCGTTGTGCAACCAGCAGATTAGGATTAACAAAATCCCAAAATGAGAAGACTAACAGCTAACCTGTTGAGGACACCAAAGGGGACAATATAGTCACTTTTAAAGGAAACATTCTGTTCATATTTCAGTAAGTGAGAGAAATGGACGACCCAGCACCCGTTGAGAAGAGAGGGCCACCAAAGTTCAAGCAGAGGACCACTCGCACCTTCAAGAGCAAGGCTCCTAAACCTGGCCAGAAAGGCTTCGGAGATGAAATCCCTGGAATGGAGGGTCTCGGCACAGGTACAGCATGTCATTTCAGTTGCTTTTATGGTGTAAATATTGCTTCAGTGTTTTGAATGACATACAGTGATGAATCTGACCACACTCTTGCTCTGGTTTTTCAACAGACATCACTGTGGTTTGCCCATGGGAAGCTTTTGGTGACATGGAGCTCAGTGATCTGGCAAAATATGGAATTGTGTAGCCGTATCACATCCACTCAACTTCTGGAGACCTTTGATCAGATGATCATGTAATGTTGTAGGATTGTCCACTCACACTGAGACTGAACCAGCGCCAGAGGCTTTCAGCCCAACACACAGAGAGGATGCGACATGATTCATATTTTTGGGACAAAAGACAGGGACTCTCTGCTGCTCTTCTTCACTGCATCAATGGAGCTCTTAGAGGAATCGATCTCAGAGCAATATCATGCAGTACAAATCAACTTTATTTTTTGAACTGTAAATGTGATTGTGTCAAGAATCAAATCATCATGGTTAATTAAAACCATTGATTTGGCAGTAGAACACAATAAAAATGTAATTTCCATAGATTTGTGTGATTGGTCTTTTCTCTTTCAGAACTGATAGAAAATCTTTAAACTGGGTCCATTATGAAACAAGTTCATTTATTTCAATTTGTTCAAATATAAACCTCTAACAATGAAAGTCTCAGTGTGTAAAATCTTGTTTTTATACCCATTGGTCATATTAGGCATCGGCACTAACAAAATACAGTCTGAGAAATACCAAGATATTAATTCAGATAAATATCTTTTTATAAAACTACTAATTTACCAGCATATTTTTAATGGTTTCTCAGCACAAGCACTTCTCACATACCTGTAAAGCTCTTTCAAATAACTAACCTCAGAAACGATCCAATTTGTTAAGCAGAAGCGAAAACAAAAAGGTAAAAGAAGCATTTCAGCAGATTACTTCTTCCTGTTCCTCAGAAACATTTAAACATATTAAGAGTAAATTATTATGACTATATGACAACCAGTGAGGAAAACAAATCGCTCAGAAGTCAACATATAAACTCATTGTGCTGAATGTGTGTGAGTGTCAGAGATGCTGAAGAACAAAATACCGTCCGGTCAGTCCAGAAACACTCCTGTTAGAGGGGGCAGATATGATGGTTCTCAGATTATTGTGATGGCCAGTGAATCTGTAATCAGAACAGGTCAGACTCCAGGATATTTTGTTAAATCCAAATTTAGGTGTGTGGCGAGATGGACGAACGAGCGACATGGGAGGAGCGAGTGGAGACCGGTGTGTGAGTGTTAATGAACGTCACCTGTAGCGAGGCACACCGGTCTCAAGTCCTCTCATGAGGGAGCTCGGAGACATAAAAGGACGGGCGAGTTCAGGAGAGGAGGAGAGAGGACCAGGAGTTTATGTTGAGTTTTGTTTATGTTTGGTATGTGTGTGCGGGCAGTCGTCCGTGAGGGGCTGCCCGCGGTTTACTTGTTTTGTTTATTTATTTTTATTAAAGTATTTTTGAATGAACTATGGTTCCCGCCTTCTTCCTTCCACAAGCTTTACTACAAGGTGTCTATACTTTTCCTGCTGATTCTTTTATATGTCGATGAAGATATTCACTCAACCTCCCAGTAACAGCGTCCAGTCAGACTCTCTCTACACAGAACCTGACAACACTCATCAAATCTCTCTGGATGATCAGGATATGGCTGATCCTAAAACACGTGTGTCATATTTCTGTTCTCCTCAGACAGAACAGACGAGTGTCTGCTGTGTTTGTGTGAGATTACTAGAATCTTAAGATCTTAAGAAGAGAGAATAAAACAACATTAAACACAGATATGTGTGTGTGCGAACAGTCCTGTCATATGAGGACATTAATTAGAATAAACATAAATACGTTTATTTATTAATATATAAAGACACCAGATTTCTGTGGTTCACAGATAAAGCTAATTAAGCAATATCACATGTGCAAGAGTGAAAAAAAACAGCAAGGATCACAACAGTCAAAGACGCCTGTCTAATGCTTGTTTATGATAAAAAGTGAAGACCCAGCTGTGTGAAAGACCCCAAACATGTGTGAGCAGAAGAAGATCCAGTGTCAAAACACGGAAGCACTTTTAATTATATCAATTATATGGGAATATTTTGGTTTTAGCACATACCTTACAGGTGCAACATAGACACATCATCAGTGATGTAACCTGGGGTCATGTCGCGTTTTGGGTCTTTCAACATCATTAACCCTCGCCCAGGTGACCCAGGCAGGGATTAACAGTCCCCGACTCGTGTCTAGGTAGCTTGTGTGATCCACAGATCACCCCTTTTGATCCACAGCCATCTAGATGCCTCATTCTCAGCGGCATCTGTGTTGTTCCTGATGGCTTTTTTCTTGTGCAGTCCTCTGATTCCCAGGAGCTTGAGGGCCCTGTAAACCCTCTGTAACTAACCTCGATGAGGAGGCAACGGGTCTTACATCCCCTGCTATGGCATTCACCTACCTCCTCCTCGTTCTCCCATTCGGTCTTCCCAGGGCACAGTCAATTCCAGGAGGACCACCTGCCTTGATGATTCTGAAAGGAGGACCATGTCAGGCCTAAGGGTGGTTGTAACGATGGTTTATGGGAATTTGAGCTGCTTTCCCAGGTCGAGCTTTAGCTGGCAGTCCCAGGCTGTTGCCAGAAGTCCCCCTGCAGGGTTACTACTTTGTGGTGGTTTCTCTCCAGCCTTCAGCCTGGTCGACTGCCTCCTGGGCCTTTCACTTCCTACTCATCCTCACCTCTATGCCAGAAGAGAAGACTTTGGTGTAAGTGGACTCTCTGTACAGCAGCATGGAAAACGATGAACAGAATAAAGAAATAATAAAGAAAGGCATAAAGAAAGGCTTTATTCTACAGAATAAAGAAAGGCATTCAGGGTAAATCATCCATTAAAATGTACAAAACAATCGTCCTAGCAACAAGACGAGTAGTCGTTTTCAATACAGTTGCTAAGTGGACAAAACACGTAGTGATGGGGAGTCGACTCCAAAAGAGTAGATTCCTCGACTCTGAAATGCCCCAGAGTCGGGGTTGACTCCAGCACAGGAATCGACTCTCGGAGTCGACTCTGTTGATGTGTCCGAAATCGCTCACTTGTTTACCGATTTTCTAATCCCATATAAAGTGCATGGCAGTTGAGTGTACCATAAGCAAGGAGTGAATAAAATGTAATACACCACGTCAAAGAGCCGTCGCAGAATCTTTGCCACACATGTATTTGAGTGCTTACTTTAGAAATAGAAAACAGTCACAGCGACTTTAGATTGTAATTATACATAGGCTTCCTCCATGCTAGCTTTAGGTATATAATGCAATATAGATTTGGTTTTCCATGGTTAACCTTGTGTTCATAATCATTAAACTAACCATAACTCACATCATGAAGAAACGCATCGATAAGTGTACATTATTTTATGTCTTTTAGTATTTAGTATCTTTAACTCCCTACCATATGCATTTAGCACCATCACTCTATAACAGCTTTTTCATGACTTTTTCCTCTGTAAAATTAGGCATCGCAACAGATAGAAACTTTGATAGCCACTCATCAAGTCATCGCTAAATTTGACTAATTTGGACGGTGACGCTAAAAGGGGATTTTAAGGGTTTATGTCGGGGGGAAATAATTTAAGTCTGTAACAAATGCAATTTTGTCTCATTTCTGACCCTGTTTTGATGTAGAGTTGAGGAGTCAATTCCATAGACTCCTACAGTGGGAGTAGGGAATCGGAGTCGACTCCAAAAAACCTGGAATCGGACACCCCTATGCGTCACGGTTTGTTATACAGTGTTGTTATTGAGGACAGTTATTATCAGAAAATATCAAACTTCTGAATATTTAAGTCAATAGAAAACTGTATGCATGCTGATTGCGATACTTTAAAATATGCGCTTTAAGTAATACTAAATGGATAACAGTTTTTCATAATTGCAAGACACTAAACCCCATTCTCTGAACCAAGTTCTCAATAGTCTAAACCAATTTTGTTGAATAAATAACTTCCTGCAAAACCTTAAACAAGTTCAGGCAGTTAGACACTGTACTCTTTTTGCAAACCCCTTCTCCCTCACTAAAACACATATCACACTGATACATTTGAGTCGCAAAACACTAAACAAAAGAGGCCAAAGTTAATCACAACTAAAACACAGTTGTCATCGTTTACAACAATTCAAAGCTGTTAACACTTATTTCTAATGATGTGATCAAACTAACTGTGCAAAATATAAGTCAGTTCAGGTGCACTAATGTTGATATGAGCAATAGATGGAAATAGTCTGAGAGGGAGAGGGGGAAGAGTATATAAGAGGAGGATGAGGATGAGAAAGAGCAAGGTGTGGACAGTGTTGTCAAGGATGGATTTGTCAGACTAAAGTGTTTTCCCTTCTCCTGGCAAGAGACGACATTGCCTGTGATGTGGACAAAGTCTTCAGGCAAGAGCCAGCACGAATACATGATGCTGAAGCAGAATCAATCTCTCATTGACCTTGATTTTGCAGTTGCACAACTTACAGTGCTTTTTGTGTAGAGTTTTATTTGACCTTTTTGGCTTTTGCAAGTGCTGCATAAACAGACGCCTACTATTCAATATTCAATACAATACTACATACCGTATAACATATATACTCAGTTGCCATTAATATAGTAATTGCAAAAAATTTCACTGTATACAATATATTTTTTCTGTAACATTCTGGATGCTGTGTTCTTCTTTTTTAAATGTATTGTCTAATGAATGATCTGTAGTGCTTATATTTTTGACTCATGAAAATTTGAATTTGTGTTTAATGTTGTGAGAAAAGGGGTGAAGATTTCAAGGAATGTGTCTTAGCAATCATAAAAATATAAAAAAAACTGTAATATAAAATGCACCTATACAAAAAATAAGAAACTTACAAGTTCTGATCCATTAACAACAGATTGTGCCGAAAAAGTGTGTACTGCTCCATTTTGGGAGAAGCTTTTGTGCGTAGCTGCATTGTACTCTGGAAATTCTGGAAGCTGTTTTTCATAAAATATTGCAGCACACAGATAAATGTTAGGGTTATAATGTTCAGGAACAGTGTTTCAATTAAATTAACCAAGCTCAAGGAAGGTAAACAGTTTTGGACACAGCGTCTTCTAAGTTGTTAAAAAGTGGAAAAGCATAATAGAACCCCTTTTTATTGATCACAATTATTGACATTTTGTCCTAACTTAATTTGATTGTGTTCAATCCACTTAAATAAGTCAAGAGAATAAGTCAAATCGAACTATTCAGGGCTAGTTAGTTCCCAGCATGCTTTGCATATGGCTAAATCAAGAGAGAGTAAATGTTTTTATTTTATAGATAAAAGTGTTTAATATATTTTTTTAATATATTTTTGAGCAAGATGAGAAAGGGGGAGACTTGATTTGGTTTAATAGTGTTTAATATTCAATAATTTTGGAATTATTAGAACTATTTAAATTTCAGTGGGTTACCATTGTGGAGAAGAGCATTTGCTTAAGTATTGGATTGATATCTGTAAGTCATAACTGCTTTGCTGATGAAGCTTGTAATGCTTACCATTTAAGATGCTAATGTATGTTTTTACTATGGCTGAACGTTTGTCAACTAGCTAGTGCAGTAAAATAAATAAGTTGTGTAACATTTAAGTAAATTAAATTATAGTGAATGAATGCATGAAATTTAATGCCTGAATCTTGTCAGGGAGCCATTTAAAATTCACTTTGAGACTACTTAATTGGGTCACTTAAAATGTGTTCATTCCACATGTTGAAGTTACATGAGCCAATTATGTTTGTTTAACTTAATTGAATCACGTGGGACCGATGTACACAATTAAATCATGTAAATCCAACACACGTGTAGTAATATCCAGTGATAAAAACACATTTTTGACAGATCTGCCAATTTAAATTGAAAATATTGGCTGAACCATTTATATGATTTATAACTGAAGGTGAGATGAAAAAAACATTTTGCATTTTCGACTGTAATTTTTTCCAATAACAAATCACTTGAATGCAACAAACTCATGATTCTGACATGGAAGTAGGGAATTTCCAACTGCAGGCAAAGTCTCATTAGCTGTATCCCATCCGAAGAGCATGAGCACCTCATCTGATATAGATGTGTTTTGAATACAACACTGAATAAACAAACACACGAGAACATTACAGCATATGTTAATGAGCAAATTATATAAGGACAGCCAATCAGGATTGTGGATTAGAGCTGCTTATTCTTTAATTAGTAAAGTTCAGGTATAACCATATGTTTAGGATCAGATTACAGAAGAGACTTAAAGAGCCTGACCTGGGATCAGATACATGAAATCAACACAAACTCACAACAAGTTTAAGTTTGAGTGTATTGAAAAAAAGCATTTAATGCTATTTAATCATTTAAGCATATTGAACAGGCACAGCATCAAACTGATTTATTTTTAGATTTAGATTAAATTTGCTTACAATTAGTTATTTGGTGAAATATTTAATATGGAAAATAAAAAGAGCATTAAAATGAACAGTGCAGCATCCAGGCAACGTTCTCAGAACGTTCTCTCAAAGTTATGAAGAAACATTATTAGTAACATTAATAGAATGTGTTCAAAGTTCTCTGGTCTTTAATAATGTTCTCAAAACAGCACAAACACATTATTTATACATCATTCATGGAACGATTTTCTTCGTCTAAGTTGTTTATAGAACATTCAAAAGAAACTTTCCCATAATGTTTGCAAAATTATCAAATGGAATGTTTCCTTAACGTTTGTAAAACATTTAAACTTTCAGAGAACACTCAGAAAATGTTTTCATAACTAAACGGAAACGTTAGCACAATGTTCTTTGAATGGGGTTGAAATCGGGATGTGTTGATAATGTGAAAATGAGATTAAGTCTTATGTATTAGTCAACTCATTACCATAAAAAACAGCCCGTAAATGTGTTTGAACACACATTCAGCATATGGTGTTTTCATGTCTGTGTCTGTCAGACAAACTGCAGATGTTCTCAATAAACTATGACTGTTACCACACGTGTGTCCTCAGCTGGAAGAGCCTGAAGTGCTTAAAATACCCCATGTGTCAATCTCTTGATCCCTCTATCTGTTTATGTGGGAGGTGTTTGAGGATCAGAAGATTAGTCGAGCGCTATAAAAGCGGCCGGCAGAGACACTGGACACGAGCTGAAGCGAGACATCGCAGACGAGAAGTGAAGAGAACCACCAGAAGAGCCCGACACGCCAGCACACGGTAAGAGATTCTCCTCACCTGAGACACATTTACAGCAAAGTGCTGCTGTGCGTCCCTGTGTGTGTAATAAGCAGTGTGCACACACTTTGTGCACCGCCTATAGGAGCATATTACTAACGCACCCTTTAAATAACACAAAAATACTGTGCTATTGATTTTAGAGCAGGTTTTTGT
Source organism: Gobiocypris rarus (assembly GCA_023029165.1). Lineage (NCBI taxonomy): Eukaryota > Metazoa > Chordata > Actinopteri > Cypriniformes > Gobionidae > Gobiocypris > Gobiocypris rarus. Next base: position 3,384,939 of record CM040921.1, on the reverse strand, counting down.
TGGTCAATGGCGCAGTCGCCTCAAAATAGCAACATGCCAACAATTCGCCTTAACACACCTGGTTTTCAGACCAGCGACCATGGGCGAACAGATGGGCACGAGTGCATTTGCTATTTAAACAATGTGGCGCCAGACGTGAAAATGATAACTGCGTTAGGCTGAAACTAGCAAAAAACACTTGTCGCATTGCGCCGGGTGTATGATAGGGCCCTACAAGTGTGACAATTTTTTTCAGAACCATTTAACCATTTTGAAACATGTCCATGATTTTTTGCGTGTTGGTTCACAAAGCAAGTGCCGAAACATTTATAAAATTTTGTACCATTCCAATGAAGTAAAACAAAAAAGGGGTTAAACTACAGGTGTTGTGCAGTGGTTACCATGGATGTTTATTGTCCTCCGTGGAATATAAAGTTGGAATTGCGAGAAAACAAAGTCAGAATTATGAGATAAAAACTCGCCATTACTGTACCTTTTTTCTTTTTGTATTCCATGGCGGAAACAATCATCCATAATTACAGACTCAAACTTACATTGTTTCCAGGTGAAGCTGAACTGTACAGTATAGACCCTCTAGTCTACAGCAACAGCCAATTTAGGCAAAAATAGACTAAAAACAGAAGCGCTGACGCATTTCTCCCAGGATCTCAGAAGTAGGCTAGGCTAAATGTGATGCTAATGCCTGGAATTAGAGCGCTGGGCATCTCCTCTACGAGATTAGCAAGATTATGTAAGAGTTTATCATTCACACTGTATATGTCACAAGGCAAACAGATGTTGGTAAATAAACCTACTCGTTGTGCAACCAGCAGATTAGGATTAACAAAATCCCAAAATGAGAAGACTAACAGCTAACCTGTTGAGGACACCAAAGGGGACAATATAGTCACTTTTTAAAGGAAACATTCTGTTCATATTTCAGTAAGTGAGAGAAATGGACGACCCAGCACCCGTTGAGAAGAGAGGGCCACCAAAGTTCAAGCAGAGGACCACTCGCACCTTCAAGAGCAAGGCTCCTAAACCTGGCCAGAAAGGCTTCGGAGATGAAATCCCTGGAATGGAGGGTCTCGGCACAGGTACAGCATGTCATTTCAGTTGCTTTTATGGTGTAAATATTGCTTCAGTGTTTTGAATGACATACAGTGATGAATCTGACCACACTCTCGCTCTGGTTTTTCAACAGACATCACTGTGGTTTGCCCATGGGAAGCTTTTGGTGACATGGAGCTCAGTGATCTGGCAAAATATGGAATTGTGTAGCCGTATCACATCCACTCAACTTCTGGAGACCTTTGATCAGATGATCATGTAATGTTGTAGGATTGTCCACTCACACTGAGACTGAACCAGCGCCAGAGGCTTTCAGCCCAACACACAGAGAGGATGCGACATGATTCATATTTTTGGGACAAATGACAGGGACTCTCTGCTGCTCTTCTTCACTGCATCAATGGAGCTCTTAGAGGAATTGATCTCAGAGCCGCAATATCATGCAGTACAAATCAACTTTATTTTTTTTTAACTGTAGTGATGGTGTCTGTCAGAATCAAATCATGGTTAAATAAAACCATTGATTTGGCAGTAGAACACAATGAAATATTTATTTCCCAAAGTTTGTGTTATTAGTCTTTTCTCTTTCAGAACTGATCAAAAAATCTTTAAACTGGGTCCATTATGAAACAAGTTCATTAATTTCACTTTGTTTAAACATGAACCTCTAACTATTAAAGTCTCAGTGTACAATATACAATCTGAGATATTAATTCAGATATACCTTTTAGAAGGGATTTAATACAAAACTACTACTTTACCTTTTTGTACCCTTTCGCTGGAGCTCCTTTAGCACTAAAATGTATAATCTCAACAAAATGTCAATTATCGGTTGGTTAACCACTACTACAGCAACCCTTTTAACTTATTATTCCAGTTCTGTAAATGTTTGTAACGTTAAATCGCGATCTCTTGATTCTGCGCATGCGCGGAGACAGGCTGCCTGCTGCACGCGCTCAGAGAAACCGGCGTTATTTTGGCACTTTTACTTCACGACATATTTCAATGAAAAATTCGTTAAATAACATGGCCGTTATGACGTTGGGTTTATTCCCTGCTGGTACGTCGAAGGAAGTAATACAACTAGAGTTTTTTTTCTTCAAATATTCCGGTTTTCAAATCTTTTTACAAGGAGACTGACAAAACACACACAATAGAAGAAGGGACAAATCGACGGCTAGATGATGTTAAAATTATAGATATTGAAGATTATAAACCATTAGCTCGCTTGGTATAATGTAAAAACGCTAAGAATGAACCACGAGCATTATTGGTCTGTTATTTACAATCTCACATTTTTCTGCTGCCACTTAACCTACGTTCACCGAGTGCTTTTACATCAAGGTAAGTACCTTATAAGGAGTACCATAATAACTTAGAAGTAACCTTTCACAATATTCACCTCGTATTATAATATTTGATAACCTCTCCTTATGCCATCTACAATTGCAATACAAAACTGAAATCAAAGACCAATCGAGTGATTGTTTAAAAAAAAAAAAACAGTTTATATGGACATTCAGATACAAATTACATCACAAATGGAATCAGAATATGTAGAGAGAAATAGTTCAACTCAAAAACACGGTTACACTGTAAACCAAAGGAGAGTATGTGAAACAGGTATCATATTCATAAGGTGCGAGAATGGAGAATAAAAGAGACGCCATCTTTAATCCTTTACTGCACAAATGGAGGGGATTTTAAACGTCTCACTCCATCATCAGAAGACAAACGCCATGCAAGAATTCCCTCTCCTCGTATTAAAGAGCTCCGAGCTATCGGCAACGGCACCAGCGGTGCTGCTGCTACAGGAGAAACGTACAAGGGACAGAGAAAGAGAAACAAGCAAATCTGCCGCATCTTTTCCAATAGCATCTTTAAAAGCCAGAAGAATCAGAATTTAGGTACTGAGATATTAATCTCTTATAATACTGTGTAAAGTGTATGCATAGACTGCAAGTACCATTAAAAAACAAAAACAAAGCTGTCTGGTTTAGTGTTCAGACTGTGGTCAGTTTTACATTAGGCCTGTTTTCTTAGTGTCAATGACACACAACCCCTCATCCACACAAAAAAAGCTGAAGTGAAAACTTTAAAAATGGCAAAGAATTTCAGTCCTAGACCCGATTACAATTACATGCACGTAGAATCTACTGAAACGAATGTCCTGCAAAAAAAAATAAAATAAATGAAATGCATGTGTTTTCACAGATAAAGAAACCGCCGCGGTCTTGGATTGCAATAAAAGGATGCTGCAATTCCATATCCAGCCATTTTGAAATAATTAACGAGCCACTTCAAACAATATCAAAAATCTATTGATAAAAAAAAAAAAACTGAAACCAAACAATAGAAATTACAAATATGTTCACACACAAATCAAAAAATGTGCTTGACTCTTCTTTGGAACCAAAATTCAAAGAAAGCAAAATACCAATATACTAAAGGGAAAGAGGACACACTCTGCAAGACAAAAATAAAATAAAAAATACTATGTAGTTCTCCTTTAAAAATCGACAAACATTTATGAATCCACTTCTCAGAAAGTTGGGCTGAAAGTTGCATATTTTACAAAACTACGCTAATAAAAGAGCTTGTCGATATTCCACAAGAAGGGCTTTTCGATCCCAAAATCTGAGGGGAAAAAAAAAAAGTTTATTTCGTAGCATAATTTAAATACTTGCTATAGTCATTATGCCGGTGTTTGGCGTCTTTTTGTGTATTAATGTGGATTCAGATGATGTCCTGCCCTTCATCAAAGCCAACACACACAACCATGAGGAACTAATGACGATAATAATAATTAATAATAATAATAATAATAATAATAATAATGTTTGGTAAAATTTTGTGTCTATTCTAGTTTACTTGCATATAATGACTATTTAATTTTAAAGGTACGCCTCTTGAAAATGGTCTGAACGGAGGTACTGTTTAAAGAACACAAAGCTTTCAGCAAGACGGATTATTATGACACATCGTCCCGTTCGTGTGCGTCACACTTCAGTGATTTGTAACAGCTGTTGGAGTTGCCTTACATCCATGATCTTTCCAAAGAAAGCAAGACCATGATGGTAGTCTCTCATCATGTTGCTGTATTTGGGATAATAGCATCGTCCTCCCTTACAGAGCTGATGGGATCCACGTATTTCAAGATGATCCTTAAAACGGAGACAAGAGCGGTCCGGATGAATGTCTATATTTCTTAAAGAATATTGATCATTATTGTAGTGTGAAACAGTGAAGGGTGACATAAACGTGTTCACTGCGGTCCTGACACTCTGTGCACATGTAGTTCAATGGCCACTAGAGGCAGTCTAGAGCCGTTACTGCATGCATATGTGCAGAGAGACGAGCCGAAGGAAGAAATGATTTGCGCTTCTCAGTCAAGCAGTTTCAGTCAGAGATCTGTTACAATTTAGTGTTCAATGTTGTCAGGTTTCCTTAAAAAAAAAAAAAATTCCACCTTCTTTGATGTACTGATTTAGAGTTGCATTCCTTATTCAAAGTTCGTAACAGACGCGGTTTGCTTCTTTTTTTTTTTTTTGTCCAAAAGTGTGATTAGGTTTTTCCCTCCGAGGTCAGCAGCTGTTGGTGAGAGACCGGAAATCTGGAAGTGTATTAAAGGTGTTTAATATGGAGAAAACCGGCTGTATCCTCCTCTGTAGAGAGTGGCCTGTGAAAGAGATACTTCGGTTAGAAACCTGCGGCGAGAAACTGAGAGCGTGGACGTGTAGGGACAAATTGGCCCCCTTTAGGTCTCCTTTAGGACCCCAAGCAAATTCAAATAGCTTTTAATAGGTACTCTCTTTAAGCGCCTGATTGCAATTCCTACAAAGTCATGATATGATAAATGCTGTTATGTTATAATGACCATTATGTCTTTATTAGTTACTTTATACACTAGCATAGAGACAGAGCAACACGCGTCATAATCTGAAAACCACACCAACCGGGGTGGGGGTGATAAACCAAACGTTTCCGTTGACTTTGTATTGTGGCATCCTTGTCATTTCGGACTTGTAACAAAAAAACGGACAATTGGATATTTAACAAAATGTTTACTGCACACGTAGGCATACTGAGTTATCCTAAAAATCTAGACGCACCCGAGCAGCAGCAAATCTAATTTGCGGCGAGTGTAGTCTAGCAACTATTGGTAGACCTGCGAGCTGGAAAAACCAAACTCCGGTCAGGCCAATCCCATCGTGTATAGTCGGTGGGCGGGCTTAACATAATGACAGTAGAGTTGAGAAGGTTCTGCGTGCTACTTGTAAACAAAGAGGGTAGCGAACGGCAGTCTTCAAAACGGCTTTGGACGTGACTCTGGAAGACTTGTTGTTAAGCTTTTCTTTGAGAAAAGAACAAAGAACGGCACTGAAGTCATTCTTAAGAAAGGAAGATGTTCTCGGAGTTTTTCCTACCGGATACGGGGAACATTTAATCTATCAACTAGCTCCGCTTCACGTTGCTCTGGTTGGTTGTAGCGCTATCCTATTGCATGCAGAGGGAATTTGAAAGACAACTGTTTATCCCGCCTCTCGGATTGAGCCCTGCCAATGGTGAGTTCTTGTCAGGCTAATGCTGGGTGTCAGGATCCCCGAATTTACCCATTCTTCCTCCCGAAGCTTCACACTTATTGGCTGTATCCACTTTTGTCTCCTTAAAAGCTCGTTTTTTTGGGTCGACAGCTTGTAAAAACTTAGTTCTGTGTTTTTTAGCTTGTTTGCTGTACACCTTGTCACATATCAGCTTTTAGACATTTTTCAGTTTTTTGTAATAAGTAAGGAATTACAAGGAGGCTGCTTCTCGCAATACAAAGTCAATGGAGAGCTTTGGATTGTTTCCCCCCCTGGTGTGGGCATGGCCTGATAACTTAGTTTATGCACACATTTGCACTTACCCAACATATATTCTCAATCATCTTTAATGTAAATGTGTTAAAATGTCCAAATATATCACTTATAAATAAAAAAAAGTATGAGGTTCAATTATTCACTTAATAGGCTATTATTAATCTTAGGCAATTTATTGGTTAACATTTAATCAAGAGTACGAAATTACATTCAATTGTTTTTATTATGCACTGTGTTTTCATACACATTATATAGTAATCATTTGCATATACTTGGGATAATCATTAACTGACTTGGGGTCTGTTTGGGGAGACATGATTTTTAGGGAGGACCCGATTTGTCGTGACAACGGATATGTAAAGGCGTGGCTTACCATCGCTCCGACTCCATACGCTGCCGCGCGCCGGAGAAGCCGCTAATGCAGCCGCGTACGGATCTGCCGCGTACACGCGACCGTAGCTGGACAAAGAGAGAGATGACATTTCAGAAAGAAAAACCATGATCTCAAAATCATACAACTCATAATCAGGGCCATCACCACCATAGACATTGAGGTACACGTGTGGTTGATGAAAACGATGACAAAAAGTTTAAACGATTAAATGACTAACAGTTATAACTTTTTTTTTTTGGTCAGATTCTGCCATTTTTTTATTGAAAATATTGGCAAATTGACAAGATGAAACATTTTTTGGATTTTCGATTTATTACGATAAGATTAATTTAAATCCTTTAATGATAATTCCTTTAACTGTGTTCCTGTGTTCTGGTGATTTTGACCTAGAGAGGATTTTCTTTTTCCCCAAAAATTATAATGTTTTTGCAATGGACTAAAACTTACTGACTTTGCTCACAGGGTCTAACAACTCACCCCCTCCCAAAAAAAAATTATACATTGTGTGCTTTGTCGACCTTGCTACACTTGTGGTGTTCTGGGTCAAAAATGACCGGCCTACAAAAAATGGCTTACAACTAGGGTTGGGTATCGTTTTTTTAAAGTAACAATTCTGATTCTGCTTATCGATTCCTAATTTTGATTCCAATAAGGTAAAACAAAAAACCTTAGATATTCACATTTATTCTAAGTTTTATTGCAAAACATTTCATTGTGGCTGAATACCATGAACAAAACTCAACAGGCTAAAGAACATTTACACAAGGAACTTTTGCAAGGAATGGTTTAAAAAATACCATAGAACAAACAACTAGCCTAACTAATATACACTTCAAGCATTATTAAAGACAAGTAAACACTAATAAACAAATTAGAAATCGCACAAATACATACAACTGAACAAAGACACGATTCAAATAAAGTGTGTTTTAAGATTTTCAGGTATTCAGGTACAGAAACTGTAATCACATGTAAAAACACTGCAACTTTATACATAATATCCATTACAAATATAGTTACAAAAGTTATTCAGTCAAAAACAGCAAGTGAATTTTCCCTTTGTCTTTTGTTTTATTAACGTTCTTATAGAATCGGCAGCAGGAATATTAGGCTGCTGTCTCTTTAAGAGCTGCACGGATCTAATATACTGTTGCACATGCGTTTTCTATGTCATTTGTTTACATATTTTTGTGTGTATTTGTCTGTTCAAGTGCAAAAAGAGAACTCAGAGAACTTGGTTCAGTATCGCACAATATACAGTACGAGAGGCAGCTTTCTGTGCGCAGGCTTTGGATGCGTGTGCAGCAGAAGAAAACAGCGTGTGTATGGTTTAAAGTCATATAAAGGAACACACAAAAGGAATCGATACTTTAATTTTATAACAAGTATCTGATTCCTATCCTATCCCCGGTTTCACAGACAAGGCCATGTTTGAGCTGTTTTAACGGAAAGCAACCTGCACTGACATTTCTTAAAATATGTCAGTGCCATTGTTTTAGCTCAAGATGCACACCAGTAATGTTTTTTCTAAGGCATGTTTAGAATAAGTTACTTAAATGCCCTAATTGAGCTAAGGCCTGGCTAAATCGAAGCCCTGTCTGTGAAACCAGGCTCTGAAGTATCTGAATCCAGAATTGGAATCGTTTTTCGATTTCCAACCCTATTTTTTTTATATTTATAAAATCAACTAGTTTTTTTCCCAATTAGCACAGGTTTTGGGTTTCTTTTTAGAACTGATTGCCTGAACTTTTTGCACTCAAAAAACTGATGTGTATAACTCAAATCAATGAGGCCTACGATCAATGAGCTCCAAAAATAATATATGGTGATAATATAGTATAATGAGAGATATAAAAGCAATTTAAAAGGCTGGTTTGTTACCTACAAATTAGGTAAAGCATATTCAACTCATCACAAGGGTTAAATAAACAGACCATTACAACCCCCCAAAGTTCAAGATATTTGCTTATATTATGATGTAATATCCACCAAATCTGTCCTGAATGGCTAACCTGTCACTGTAGGCGGCCGCCGCTGCTGCCGCCGCTGCCGTTGGACTCGCTACGGCTGCCGGCTGGGTGTAGCGATACGCAGTATAGCCGCTCTACAAAGAGAGAAAAACACAATTGTTCAAAATTAACACCAGTAAAATGAGGCAGGTGAAGTGGTTGAGTTAGCAGGGAAAAAAGGGCATGAAAACGTTTAAGAAAAGCAAACCTAAAATCCATTAACAAGCAATCTGCCACAATCTGTCAAACAACCCGCATTCGGAGAACCATACATAATTCTGTTACGCACTGTGAATCTTCCTCAGTGGCAAACAATGCACAATCATGGTAAAATAGTCATTTCTAATGATTAAAAATTAATTGTTTGTTTGTCAAAGAGGGAGACACAAGCAGAAATGGGGATCGTGAGTGCATTAGCGTCAGTGTCATCTTCACCCCCGAACGCAACCAGGGGTGATCAAATCGATTACTGGTGCCATATTCAGACAGACAGACAGATAGTGAGATTAGGAGTACATCCACACGACCACACAGACTGCATGCACCCCAAACTCAATAAAATTACAAGCCATTTCTGCCATTCTCTCCTCAGCATTCTACCCTACGGCCAATCAGGAAACTCTCCCACGATCCCTCGCACTCCTGCAAGAGCACAGCCGCGGAGGGAGGCAAGACAGAGAGGAGAGAGAGAGAGGAGAGAGGAGAGAGAGAGAGAGAGAGAGAGAGAGAGAGAGAGAGAGAGAGGCTGAGGTGAAAGGAAGAGAAGCAGGTGACTTAAATGAAAAGGTAAAACAAAAAAAAGAGTGAATCATTGCTAGAATCAAAGAACTAGAGGAGAGAGAGAGAGCAAGAGAGAGAGAAAAAGAGAGAGAGAGAGAGAGAGAGAGAGAGAGAGAGAGAGAGAGAGAGAGAGAGAGAGAGAGAGAGAGAGAAAGAGAGAGAGAGAGAGAGAGCGCTATGAGGGAATTAAATGTGATTGCATGCCAACACAGATTGAGTTAACATGCCATAGAGAGAGACAGGGACTCTGGGAAGGGGACAGAATCAGATCCAGTCTGACAAAACCCAAAACATCCAGAGTCCTTTGAACTATCGTCTCAAATGTCTGTGATGCACAACAAAAGACCTGCAGAAAGTCATTCGGTTGAAAAAACAGCGCCAGACAATTATTTACATTCTCAGAGTCAGAAGTGTAAATAATCTACCGCTAAGGACTGGGCGGCACGGTATACGGTTTCTTCCCCAGATGCTGTTTTTGAAGGAATGCGAAAATTGCAAACAAGTAAAGTAGAGGAAAGACTCATTTAGAGGTGTTTATTAGGGTGGGTTCACATTTGTAGTTCGGGTCGCTTGGTTTGTTTTTCCGGACACAAAATGTTTTAAAAAAATAAATATTTAGTCCTGGTCCGCTTAGTGTTCACATTGGCATTTTAACACCCAACCTAAAGATACTGAACCTAAAGGCATAGGGATATGTTCACAACCTGATTAATCAGCTTTTATTGCATATATTTCGTGACCGAACATCCAAATCAATGCTGTGTTCTGGGATAAATGCGTTTGTTTTAGGTGCGTAACCTACATATGATGGTATTTTGACTAACTTGCAGAGCTTATAAAATGTGTAAACAGTGTCAGGAATCCCTCCGTCACACACACAAACCCAGATCTGCTGTGAGGAGACGCGGTTCTGACGCCTGTACTGAACTGGGATGTGCAACATCGAGACTTATATGAGAAAAAAAACAAAACAGGTGTGCTTGAGCATTCTGTCCTTTTTAGGGTCGCATGTTGTGACATCACGTCCCATTTTTGGTTCATTTAATGTCAATTTCAGTCGAACTGCAGCAGAGCTGGTTTGGAAGCGGAGCGAGACCCATCTTTTCAGCAGTCTTCCCTTGTTTGGTTCAGATGGCAGCGTTCACACTTATTCAAATAAACCGCACTAACAGAGAAATCACACCAGGGTTTGTTTAAATCAAACCAAACATGCCAAGTGTGAACACACCCTTAGAAAAGTGTTTTTTCAACGCACAACCTGACTGGTGTGTTTCACAGACATTGTCAGTTTTTCAAATGTTGCTCATCCAATCAAAATCTGTTTTATATTAATGTTAGTAATAATGACAGTTTGACAGTTTTGAGTCTTTTGTTTTTGTCCCAAAAAAAAAAATATATATATATTCTGATTACACAACCATTGAATTCCCTGGACGGAAAAAAAGTAATAAATAAATAAATGTGCGATATAAACCTAAAATAACTCGTACTGTGATATCGGTTTGTGGTCGTACCGCCCAGCCCTACTACCGCTGTTTTATTTAGTATCTTCCCTAGTAAGAGTTGCTGCTGTGACGTTTGATGCTGTCGCCAAATTTTTCATGCGCTCTGAATCGTTTAGAGAGGAAATGTGCAGAATTCAAGCAGAATTTCTTTCTCCCCCTTCCAGCCCTCACTCCTGTCAGATTACTGTGAGTTAGTAGGGAAACAGAGACAGCAATCTCACACGATCAATATCAAACAAATGTATTAATCAGAAGGAGAGATGCACACTATCCGTCTGTGAGCCTACCTGAGGCATTCTGCTACTAACCAGAGTGTCCTGAAACACTATTCTACAGAGAAAACAGAAAAAGCTATCGTCAACCTGGACACTCACACACACACACACACACACGTCCAAACACTGAGACACACACACACACTCTGGCGCACACAGAGCCGTCCCTATCTGCACAACTGAGATGACAAACAAATCAAGTGATTTGTCGGATTTCATTCAAACTAATTCAATTTTAACACACTAATGAAAGGAACATGCATTTCATGTCTGTATTGTGATCTAAAAGACTCATTCAGAATTAAACGGCTCTGCGTGGCTACAGTTTTCACACGGTAAAGCACTCGGAAAGAGAGAAGGAAAGAGAGTGGAAGTGAAAACCAAGAGACAGGAAGTGTCATACTTACATACAGTTCTGTAGCTCCATAAAACCCATCCTGGTACACCACACTGAGAGATAGAAAAACAAAATGACAGCAAAAAGAAAAGGAAGGAAGAAGGAAAGATGGAAGGGCAAAAAAAGAAGAAAAGATGGACAGGACGCCACCATGTGGCGATTGAAGTAAAAACAAAATAAAAAGAAGATGGCAGGACAGATGTAGACCACGGAAAAGAGAAAGTGAAAACATTAATTCACACACATGCAGTGCACTTGGTCATAAAACAGAAAAAAAAAATGCCACTTTGATCCCATTTATTACGAGATGCATTACATCATAACAGATTTACACCCATTAAACGGGTCATATGTTGGGTGGGATAAAATGGCATTTTTGGTGTAATTTGAGTGACATCATTTATATCAGCTTGTCTCATTATGTGAGCAGAAGCAGCATGCAGCATGCAAAAAACTAGAGAACAATCAAATCTGCTGCGTCTGTGTGCACAAGTGTGTATGTATGAATGTATGCGAGCACAGGCGTGTTACCCGGGATAGGCCTGTATGGCGGGCTGAGGAACAGCGGCGCGCACGGCTCCATAGACCGGCCGGCCGCGACCCCGCAGATGATGAGCTCCTCTGAAGGTCGCCGCAGCGGATGCGGCAGCTGCGGAGGCGGCAGTAGGATACGGAAACCCTGGAACTACAGGGAGGGACATGATCATTCACACTCATAGTGGCTTCAGGTGATTTACACTGCACGTCTGCCGTTTCTCAATGCCACGAACACAAGACGGAACAGCTGAATTCGGAAGGACATGAGGACAGAGAACAAATCTTTGCGGAAAATGAGCTGTGCAGTGATCTTGTTGCTTAACTAACCGGCCCAGCACATTTTAAATAGTGGGACAGCACCACCCAATGCACAATAAATAACATAAACAAAATGTCATAACTAGCGCTGTCAAACTATTTAAAAACATTTAAATCACATTTATCTGTAATTAAATCGCACCTAACATTAAAGTTAATATATTTTTATATTGTAAATTAAAATGCGGAAACAAAAAGACAGTAGCCTATATTTTAAATATCAGCTTAATGGCCTATTTTATGAAAGTATCACTGATACCAATACTGCGGCTGATGTGAATGGTATAAATGGTACATATTAACATGTAACATTTAATTTAAGTGAACTTAAAACAGTGTTTTCACATAAACCCATTATAATAAATGTAACATTTAGCTGCCCTTCGATATATCAGGGTTAAAAAAAATTCTAATCGGCCCAGTTGCATGCACAAAAAAGGTTGTTGTTTTTGAGTCATGTCTTCAAATTGTGCCGAACAAAACAAGCCGTCATGAATTTGGAAATTAAAAATTTAATTTACGCCACCAAACATCTCACCTGCATAGAGCTCCGGTCCGTACATCGCACCCATCATGGGACTCAATTTCCACCCAGCTGAACCCAAACAGAGAGAAAAGCCTCAGATTACCTGCATGACTTCATTGCTAACAACTGAAGAAGAACTCAAAAACCTTTGAGAGGTAGTTTTACCATAGGGCAGCGTGCTGAGGCCTTCTCCGTTAGCATACGGGCTAACCAACTTCTTATTGGTCATCACTCGAGCTGTAGCGTTATTGACCTGTTCAACAGAGACAGAATGAAAATCTGATCAGAGACAAAGAAGAAAAAGCGCTGGTGTATTCAAACTAGAGCTGTTTTTATCCAAACGCCTGTAGTAAACATCATTCTGCAAACAGTTAAGAGGACTAAATATGTGAAGATCACTGAAAATTACGATATTTACATAGTGAAGTTCAAAGATCACCCAAATCTCGAAATAAAAGACATTCGATAATCAATTCTTTGAACTACTGTATATATTTACAGCTACAGCAGAAATTGTGGACTCATTGATATTCCCTTATATTGCTTCATGCATCATAAAACTCCCACTGATTTTCAAACATTCAACACAAAAACCCAGAAATCAATGCGTAAAAGCAAAATGAAAAACAGGGCATTCCATTGCTAAAATGGAGGAGAGAGATAAATAGAGAGAAACAAAGAGATCACACATGACGAAATCAATACACTGTGCACAGCTCTTAGCAAAATCACATTCAGCCAATTACAGTTCATTAACCAGAAATGAGCATATCAGCCAATCAGCAAGCATCAGATGCAGCCTATGGACCAATCCAAATACTCTGCAGCCTAAATCCCGCCCCCTCGTGAAAAAAAACATCATACCGAGAGAGAAGGGGGGGATGTTCAGAAACAGAGGGATGCAGGAAAGAAAAGAAAAAAAGAGCCAGTCGACATTCAATGAAACCACAAAAACGGGAGAAGAAAAGAGGGAGACAGACAGACAGAGAGAGAGAGAACAATCCACCCAATCAGAAACGTCAAACTCAAAAAGCCATCCAGTTTGTCATGAACAAGTACACCAAAGTGCGTCAAATGAAAGGAAGCCTGTGATTGGTTGTTGTCAGACCTTGTGAGGAGTGACTGAGTTTATGGGTGAGAGAGAAAGAGAGAGAAAGAGATGCATATGCTACATGTCACAATAAATGAAATCATGAAGACGGAAAACACCGGCAGGCATCAACACGGTTCTTTCACACGCTGAAGACCAATATGCAAACACCATCACACACACACACACACACACTCACACAAACACACAGTCTAAAACCAAAGACCAAAACAAGCTTGAGTCGCTCATCCTCACATGAATATAAGGGCAGAAATATCGTCTGAGGAACAATTTCGATGTGTGTGCATTTAGGGGCGTTTTTGGCTCATAGGCTGTGCAATAATCAGCAGATATCTGGGCCTGAACTGGTGGAAGCATGATGGAGTGATTCAGACAATCACAAATGAAATGAAAGATGCATGTTAGGGCTGGGCGCTATGACCATATGATGTGTGTGTCAATCGGTAGAGATTATCCCGAACAAATCCGACAGAAAACTGCGAGAGCGGCACGTTATCATGCGGTACTTATGGTTTGCGGTCTACGACCTCCTCCTAATTAACAGGTTTGCTCCAGTGATTTCTAAGAGGACGAATCTTAATACACCCACTCAATGACATTCTAGAGGACTGTGCGCTTTTCTAAAGGATTTCTGACTTAACTGACCTGCACCAAGCCCAGACCTGAATCCTTTCGTGATGAACTGGACTAGTAGTAGACCCGTTCATTCAACGTCCATGTCTGACTTCACTGATCTTGAACATTTAATTCACTCCCGCTGCTGCAAGAACAGCTTCACTCTTCTGGAAGGATCTTCCAATAGATCTTGAACACGGTTGCAGGATTTGATCCTGAGTATCCGACAGAACAGACGATGATGTTTGGATCTCAGGTGGTGTTCTAGTTGATCCTGAAATTGTTCAGAGTTTGGGTTGCACCCGCTGATTGTAAGTTTGTAAGTCCACACTAGAGGCTTAGTATCTACTTGCTAGTTAACTAATTCTGTACTTAAGTCAGAACAGTCACAAAATATACCATTACCTTCAATGATCCAATAGCAGTTCTGATAGCCTACAAATAAGTTTACACTGAAATAAGATACTTAAATCATGAAATAACATATTTTATGACATTCAGCAAATGTATTTAAAATTAATGATCAATAAATACTGATACAAAAAAATAAAATGACATCATCATGAAAGTAAATCTCAACTCCTTGATTGCTTGCATTAATGCTCTAAACTACTCAGCTCTAAAATGCTAAATGCAATCATAAGCGATTAAGGTATAAAAGATATAAACATTAACATGATTTTCTGTAAAGCTGCTTTGAAACAATATGTATTGTGAAAAGCGTTACAGTACTGTGAAAAGGTTTATTCCAGCCATTACTCTTGGTCAGAGGCTTGCATTAATATTTAGTTTGTGTAGTGTTATGTTTAAAGGGATAGTTCACTTTGAAATTAAATTTTGATATGTTTTAGCTTACCTCATGGGCATCCGAGATGTAGGAGTATTTGTTTCCCCAGTGGTTTCAATTTTGATCATTTTAGGTCAAACCGTTCTTGTCTGCGCCTCACATAATGCAGGTCTATGGTCACCACCTCAAAGAGCATACACCGAGAAGTCCAAATTAAACAATCCCCCATCGTAAGTACACACTGATGGCCTAAGACACGAAACGAGCGGTTTGTGTGAGAAAACGAACAGTATTTATATCGTTTTTACCTCTTGTACACCACTATGTCCGACTGATCCGAGGGCGCGCGTGCGTGTTTCCTGTTGTGACATTCGCGCGTTCTGGCTTCCGCAAGCGCGGAAAGTGCCGGAAGTGGATTTCTCGTGCGTGTACGTCTCTCATTGTTTACACAAAACAGAGATTATAGGTGAAGCTAATAGAAATGGTACTAATTTGCGCTTATCCTGGATGTTTAAACCGACGTAAAAGAAAACAATTACGTATGCTTGCGCGAACTCATCCGGGAGTGGTGATTTGGACTTCTCTGTGTATGCTCTTTGAGGTGGTGACCATAGACCTGCATTATATGAGGCACAGACAAGAACGGTTTGACCTAAAATGATCAAAATTAAAACCACTGGGGAAACAAATACTCCTACATCTCGGATGCCCATGAGGTAAGCTAAAACATATCAAAATTTAATTTCAAAGTGAACTATCCCTTTAAATTAATGCTGGGCTCAGACTACACAATATTTATTGCTATAGTCAGATAATGCTATTTTGACTCCTAAATCCTTGTTGTGGACATCAAACGTCAGACTACACGTTGAAGGCGGAACTAGTGACAGACTTCACAAGAGTGTAAACAATGTTTGTATCAGCCTAATGCTAGTTCCAGTAGTCACAGCCTCCGCTACGGTTTGCCAGCACTTGTCTTTTATATTTATATTGTTGTGCTGGTCACTCGAAGAACCATCATAAAGGCACGAGTATTGTTCAGGGTTCCTACGGGGTTTGGAAAAGTATGGAATTTGATTTGAGTAATTTCCAGGTCTGGTAAAGTATGGAAAAAATAAATCAGAGTATGGAAAAATATTTATGTTTCCAGACTATTGTCCCTATTTCATTTTCTAAATATAAAATTAAGAATTTCTAAATGTATATAATAAATATATAATATATACAATCTTTTTTTTTCATGGTCGTTTGGATCAGTCTGCCAGCGCTGCCGATCGTTCAACAAACCTTTCCTACATCGCATAATTCCACCTAACATCACCAATACAATCGTCTGACTTGGTTGAATCTCAGTGACTCACTCATTAACCTCCAACTATTGGTTTTAATTTAACATTTAAAGTATCTTTTCATATCAAATATCAATATTCAGCATGCCATGTTTAAAACATCAAAATATTATTTCTGCATTTGTAACTGTGGGTTAAACACATTCATGTCCCTCTATCCTGCATTAAACACTGTGTAAATGCCACTTCCATTGTTTCCTCTGCATTGCAAAGAGACATTTTGTTGAAACTGTTTTCATGTGATTGGCAACAGCCCTATAGTGTCATCTTATTTAATTAAATGTAAGAATTTGACAAAAGATGATGCATAAATTCAGATGATGCATACAATTAAATTTATAAAGCCATTCAAAATGCCCATAACAATTTTAAATCTATTTAAATGCAAGATAATTTCTGTCACTGCTGTGAACTGAACACCTCACAGAATATGAAGAATATCAAAAAAATGTAGGAGTCAGCTGTCCAAGGTAGGCATAGGTACCGTCGCACACCCCCACCCCATGCCCATTGTCGTTTAAGAATGACCACGATACCCTACGTGGATTGTGCCAAAATCAGGCTGATATAGTGTAGTATGAACCCGGCTTAAGTTTAATGGTGCACCGCAAAAATATTTAGTAGTGCGTAAGTTGTAACTTAGTGCCTCTTGACTTACTCAAAGCTGGTGCAACCGGCCTCAGGTCTGGTTATGGTCACGTGACACCGATTCTACATCATTCGTCTGTTGAATGATCTGACATGTTCGTTTGCACCCATCAAGTCCCAAATTAAAATTCCAGGAAAAAAGAAACCAATATTATGAATGTATACGGTTCAGTGTGACTCTGGTCATAACGCCCACCCCTAACGAGAGCTCATTAGAACCACAGGATAGATAATTGGATGGATGGATGGATGGATGATGTGGATGAGAGAAATGGAGGGGTTTAGTGTGGCGGTCTCATCAGCCATGTCAGTGCGTGGGAAAAGTGTTAATGATCATGAGAGCGATGGAGAAAAGAGGAGCAATGGCGAGCACTGGGGAGGGAATATCATTTCTGTCAGTACTCTGTGGTCCTTAGCGACTATAATAGACATGATTTCATAAAGCTCTTTTCCCCCATGCCTCTGATGAACAGTATATCAGGACAGACCTCAGGGAGGAGATGCGATTACGCTAGCCGCGAACAGACGCCACTAGCAGGATGCGTTCGGCCAAACTTCGTAACGAGGACGAGGGCTGCCGTCGTCTCCGCAAGGGCTTTAACGCATCTGTGATCCCTCCGAAAATAACAAGCTAATCAGTGCAAAAGAGCGAAAGACCACAGTTTGTAAAGCTGGGGAGGGCTGGAGTTTAGATCTCAGGGGGGTTTGAGTTGGTGGGATTGATCAGGGATGAAGCCGTACATACACAAACTTACCATGAGCCAGGAAACGGCGTGACGACACGCGAGCAGTTACCGTGGAGACTGACAACAATAACAACAACACAGAAATCGTCAAGGGAACAGAAAGGAAAAAGGAGAAATGAACCAAAAAAAGAAAAGAAAAGTAGAGCAAACCAAAGAGAAACAAACAAACAAACAAAATGCAAAGAATGAGTGAACAACCAGAAAAGAGGAAAGGAAAACAAAAAGCAAAGTCCAGTGAAGAACTCAAACTCTTCACTGGACGTGGGGAAATTCTGAGGCAGACATTCACACGGACTTAAAAAACAACAACAAGACAAATCTTCAGGTGATCAAATCTGTCTGTAGGAGTGCTAAAGAGCCTGCAGCCGCATTCGTCTGTGTCATAGAGGAGGAGGAGAAAGGGACGAATGATTAGAGGAACTCAACAAGCACACACACACACTCGTAGAATTCATGGGTGTGAAAATGCAGCACAGAGCGAGTCTGCGACTGAGTCAAAGCTGGAGCTTTACGGGCCAAAATAGAAGCAAGTTGACATGGACGTAAGTCTAAGAGAGCAGTTAGTGAGACTAACATGCCGGACTAATGACATCACCCAGGGGAGGGGCCTAGACAGTGACATCAGAGGCATTAAAAATAGACACAGGGACAGGAAGTGATGCAACAGACAGGAAACACAGTGAGTGCAGAGCTGGACAGACAGACTGGCCAGAGAGAGAGAAAGAGAGAGAGAGAGAGAGAGAGAGAGAGATGAGTGAAGAGGTTGATGATTGTGCATCGCTCTCTCCACAGATCTGCTCTCCAGAAAACACAAACAAACATTAGGGTGTCATTACATACAGCAAAATATCATTGAATTTCAAAATACTCAAAAGGAAAACAATGGCATTCAAAAAGCAAACAAATGAATCCAAATGAAACTGATTCCGTTATATAGTGCTGCTGCCTAGATTAAACCCATTTCCTGCTTTCCAATGAATCTGATGGTCTGAAACTATCAGACTCATGCAAACCCAAATGAAGCTCTTGCCGCTTCGCTCCCATGCACAAACAGCCACGGACACCAGGGGGAGCTACAGAGCAACTGTGCAGGCATCATGCATCTACACCAGGGGTGCCAAACACAATCAAATATGCTACGCTTAAAAACAGAGCATTGGTTATATGGGTAGAATATTCCTTCTTTTGCTAACTAAGCAGAACATATGAACGCTTACGTGTGTTGTGCAAGTAGAACCTTTTTAATTGCATGCAGCTTTTGGTTCATGTGCACATTTGAAACCGAATCTGTGGACGACAAATGAAAAATGTTACGAGCAAAGAATCTCACATAATCCTCTACTGAATGATTCTTACATGCAATACATTGATATGATTTCAACGCTGCTCTGGGTTGTCTGGGAAGCAGGACTGTCATTCATTTTTAGCTGACTTGTCAATTTTGTGGTTCGATTTAGATTTCCTAATTACTAATTTCACATGTAAGGTCTCTGGTGAATTAAATCAGTATTTATGCATTTTATTTTTATTCTTTTTTAATGCAGGGCTATCTAACAAACAACAAGAAATCTATATTACAAGACAAAAATACATTCAAACACTTTTTAAGTGCATCAATTAAACATATCTCCGAGTACAAATGTTGTCTGTTTACATTAAAAAGGGATTTGAATGGAATTAATAATCTCTCTTTTCACCATAGTACTGGTTATTAAGTGAGTGATAATGTACAGTCAGCCGGTCAGTCACAAAATGTACCCTGAAGTAGCTTTTACGAAAATGGCCAGCTGACTGTACATTATCCCCTTAATAAACAGCTACTTACCATGTAAAATTAAGATGGATGTGAAATATTGTATTACTTTATGATCATACTTGTAGAGACGGCAGAGAGACAGAACGAACGCAGCTTTACTAACGGGTTTCCCAGATGAGCGGTCAGTTATACAGCACTGGACGAGTCACTGAAAAAAAGAAAACATTCGACCCACATGACGCAACATTTTGTGCAAATTGGAGTTTGACACCCCTGATCTACACACTAACATTACCATTAGTCCTAAAACAAACTTCCCAATTAATTTAGAAATAAAAGTGGCCTGAAGTGACAAAAAAAGAAAGAATAAAAGAAAAAGAAAAACCGAATGATTTCCCCCGGTCTATGAGAGACAAACACAAGCAGCCGTCTCAGAGGTCATGCAGGAGGGTGGAAACCCCTGGAGGAGTTCAAGAACTATTAAAACACCCAGAAACCAGCACTGCAACACGCTGGGCCTCACGAGGGGAAACACACGTGGCTCCATGCAGAACTCGACCGCTCACACACACACACACACACAGCAAGCAACAAGCTTCTTCACATCTCCCAGATTCACAGAACAATCTACAAATGCACTAAAAAAAACAAGTACACAAGCATCTGAAAAGTGAGCCGTTTTCTCACAGTATGCACACGAATGCCATAAAAAAGGTACAACACCAAATTTGTGAAAAGCATTCAGAATCATCGGACAGTCCTCGTGTGTCATAAGAATCCAAGCAAATGTTTTATGAACAAAAAAGCCATTCAAACCAGGAGAAACAGAGACAGCATCAAACGCACGCATGTGATTGGCTAACTGTGGGCATGCTCAGTACAAAACATGATGAACTCAAAACAAAACAAAAAAACCACATGCTGTTAATAACCAACAATCAGCCAGACAACAACCAATCCAAAAACAGCCGAGAAACTCAGAATCTATAGTGGACTGCAGTAGAGATGCAACCATGCATTGCTAAGCTCACACACACACACACACTTCCCATAATGCCACACACACACACAGCTGAGCATCTTGAGCAGTTCCAGGACACATTAGGTCAGTTAAGGTGTGAAATGGGAACATCAGAAAGAGAAAGACAGACTCACCTCGATCTTTCGTCCCTCCACGATGGTCCCGTGGAGACGCTCTCGCGCTTTCTCTGCATCTGCACTGGCCTCAAACGTCACAAAACCAAAACCCTGGACCATGACAGAGAGGAACAGACATAAAGAGTCTGAAACACACTCGGCTTAAAAGGAACAATTCACCCAAAAATGCTCCACACCCGTATGCCGTTCAGTAGGAGCACAAAACGAGAGGTTTAGCTGAAATTTCATGCTGCTCTTTTACATAACAAACAGCGACCGAGTGACAAGACCCCAAAAGTATTCAATGAATAATTATTTAAATTTTTGTCTGCTTCTCATACAAAAGCATCATATGTAGGCCTGAATGATTAATTGCATTTGCGATATCGCGATATGATAAAACAATTTTTTTTACCGCATAGACTGCGGTTATAGTCTGGTCACGTGACACGCGAGAGTAAAGTAGTCTGCAGAAGAAGCATAAACTTGGCACTTTACGCTACAGGCCTGGCCTACACAGTTTGTGTGTAATCGATCTAATATTGTGTTGGTCATAATATACAATAGGGGTGAGAGAAAAGATTCTCTAGATCAATTCTGAGCTTAGATTTTAACTGCAGGTGTGCGTTGGCGCTGCGTGTTTTAGAAACACCCATTTTCAGCTTTCTTCCATTTCCTCACACACACTAAATCACAATTAGATTATTTTCCAAAATCGTTCAGCCCTAATCATATGACTTCAGAATACACACAAGTCACAAGGGCAGCTATGATGGGATTTTGTAGTTCTTGGAGCTTTTTTTTTTTCAAATTTTGGGATAAAACTGGATTTAACGCCACAACATGCATAAATAAAAAAATAAAAAAATAACTTTTATCCTATAAGATGTTATGCGCATAAGCCACAATGGAAACACATTTACCAAATAAATCCCTTGATGCTCAACAAAAAAAACACTTGCATGACTTTGCCTCGACAGAGGGTGTGATTGGAAATCTGGACTACCCAGCGGACCAATCACATCACAGCATCTGAAATGTTAATTTGGTTGTTCTGGAGTCAAAGTCTGTCATCAGAATGATTTGGTTTAATTCCCTCCAGAAGCGTCTCACACGATTGCGTTCCCAAACACAGGGTTTATTGCGTTTCGTCTGACGCTCTGAGACGCGACTCATTTATGGAGGAAAAAGACAAGTTTCTTTCCGATTGTAGCAACATCCAATTTTATTGCAGATATTTTGCCCCAATTTCCCAATAAGTGATTTTGTTTTCTTGAACACATGGTATGGAAACAGTGCTTTATTTTCTATTTTTTTATGCAAGATTCAAATTTTGCGTTTAAGTTAAATTCACAACTTTGGATTGAAACAGTCCCTGGTCACAGTTAACACAAATCACTTTTTATTATATGGTGCTTTTTAGTCATTTTCAGAGGTTTACAGTACAAATCACCACCTGACTTCATTGTATTGGATAGTCATTCTTCTAAACATCATACAGAATCACATACTTTTTCATTCGGGTGAACTGTTCCTTTAGTGTAACAACAACTATATTCTATATTATTTTTAAATGCATCTCATTAAAATCGGTTTCTTACCTTTGAGCCCCTCTCATTGAAAATTATCTCCACATCTAGAATCTTTCCAAATTGCTAAAAAAACAAAAAACACACACAAACAAACACACACACACACAGAGAAAGAAAAAAATGCTCAGTATAAACATACACAGCTGTTTGTGTCATGCCATTATAAAAGAGGAGCTGCATTTACAACGATCACTTTAACTATGTCAGTCACCAGGGGGCAGAATTGGCCCTTCTACACGTCACAGTTTGTTGTTTCTAAAATCATCTGATGAATAAACCCTAAAAAGCCTCTAGTACCCCGAACATCTGCCGCAGGTCCGGGTCTCTGAAGCGGAAGGGGATGTTGGAAACATGGAGCCGTTTCGGGGTTCCTTTGGCCTCTGAGGACTCTTCACTGCCCGAACCGCCGGCAGAAACACACTGACCTTCTGCCTGAGGAGACCCATCTGACAGCTGAGAGACACAAAGATCATATGAATGAATATACAACTCACAATCGTTTGCGATCGTTTGAGACTGAGCGGCAGGAAGTCGTTCGACACGTTTGTTGTTCCAGCTGCCCAAATGGTGCGACTGATCAGATGTCACCATTTGCTCCAAAGAGCTTTAGCACTTACTTGAGTGCTGGGGTTAGAGGAGGGGGTGTTGCTGACTCCTGCCGGGGCCTCGGTCTGCCCCCCTGTGGGGTAAATACTGCCACCCCCAAACTCCAGCGCCAGGCCGTTCTGAGGGGGAGGAGGCGGTGGGGGAGGGAAGGAGGAGAACGGAGCGACGACGCCCTCCTGAGCTCCCATCGCGTCCTGTGAACCCTGCAGACGAGAGACAGACAGACAGGGGTTAAACAACCGCCTGGCCGAGCTCCACCGACTGGATGGCAAAGAGAAGAAAAACAGCTCGCTTAATAGAGGAAAAGTGAAATCAACTGGAATGGAGAGAGAGAGAGAGAGAAGCGTCTGCTCTGCAAGAATTCCTCTCACAGATGACGCCACTGAAAGCCAGAGATATTACGTTTCTCTCTTTCTGGTGACAAGCGGATTGAGGCAGCTGTTCAATATTAATGAGGGCCTAATGCATAATTTAGAGCACGGGCCTCCAGCACATACGCTAGCACAGAAGACGACACGCAGATGAAGCTAGCACACGCAGTTACGGACCAAAACCCCTCGTCAGCTACAAAACGGCATCTTGATAATCGTTAAATATCACGTTTAGTTCATCAGCATTAATGCGCTGGCTGATTACTGTGCATTATTTGAATGATTCCCATCACTCAAACTGTATTTTAGGACCATTTAAGGCTTTTTTCACATTGTAGCATAATGCATTAAAAAAATTATATTCAGCATAAATTAGACAATATTCTACCATGTTATTCTTGCATTATTGTAAGTGAGGTTTTTTACAGTGTGATAACACATATTGGGAATGTGCTTAAAGTTAAACACAAAAAAGGCTTCTTTAAATTCAAAATACATTTAGCACACAGAAAATAAGTCTATTTTAGGACAGTTTAGGGTTTTTACTGTAATATACATTTTAATCAACAAAAGTTAGACTATATAACATTCTAATTCTTGCAAATAATGAAAGTGAGTTTTTTTTTTACAGTAGAACAACAAGCCTTGGAGTTTATTTTAATGTTTTTTTAAATTATGGCATTTACTGTATTAAAAAATATTTTAAATCAGCATAAATTAGACAATATAACAAATACTACCATATTATTATTGCATTACTTTAATGCATGTGATTATTTTTTTACAGTACAATAAGAAGAATTGGGGAAAACATCTTTTCTTTTCTTGATGCAAAATATTACTTTGATTTTGGGCTGAAATGTGTTTTCATGAGATTCTGAGCTAAACTGCTGATCTATCTGAGAAACGCACGTCACATCACTGCAGAGAGAGAGAGAGAGAGGGGGCACTGTTCTGTCAAGTGTGCATTCCTCCTCCAGCATCACTTCCATACATGGCAGCAGGATGAGAACGGAGAGAGAGACACGAGCGAAGAGAGAGACAGACGAGCAGTGAAAGACACATCCTGGTATTTATAGCTCTAAGATCTTCCCGTGAACCACAAGAAACATTCATGAGCTACATTCAGCAGCATTAAAACTCGTTCTGTGTCCGCAATTATTATTGTTCCAAATATTAATGAATCCACTTTGCATTAGCCTGAAGCGCTGATCCCGCTGAATGTACAGAATCCATTCAGACTCTGACCTGTAGATCATTTCTTTCCCTGTCTCATGTCCTTTTTAGTTGTTTTAAAAATTGATAGTTTAAGAAGAAAAACTCCTACTGACTTAAGGCCCATTCACTGCAAGGACGACAACTAAAACAACAGTTAATTGTTGTAAATATAAAAAAAGAGCAGAGTACAAACCACAACTATAATGGCATAGAAACAATATTGTTGTATACTGTATAATAAAATCATTCACTCAAACTTGAGCATTTAAAGAGGCAGACGTCAAAACTGCAGCGCATGCTTATAATAAACAGAACGATAGTTATCGTTATAATCATCGTTCTTGGTGTGAACAAGCCTTTACACTGGCATGGTCATTTTTGCACAATTCAGTATTGTTGTCAAAAAATTAAAAAAAAAAAAAATTCTCCGGTTGAATAGTGCTTGCATTGCGCATAATTTCGCTCATTCCCACAGGTTTCATGCTCACACCACTAATCTACACATGTGGCACTCACATAAAGCCGCCTCTCAAACAGCTTGTGAGTTTCAAATTGACTTCTTTTTTGTGGCTTATTGCGCTTAAACGGTCAAATACATACAAAATTATGTCAAAATGCTCATCTTACCAGCATTTCAGGTAAATAGTCTGTTTTGGATCGTAAACAGTTGAGTGAAAACATGTGTAACAGTATATTGGATCTGTGCATAAGCTCCTAAAGTGACAGCAGCCTAATAAACTTGCTGCTTCGGTTAGATTTACCTGAAAAACAAAGCACTGCTTATTTCAACATTATCTTTCTTCTATTTATCTGGGCTTGTAATGTGCTTTTCTATGCAGATTCACTCCACTACAAAATCAGCCCAATTATTCTAGAATGATGAATTCTTTTCAAATAGAGCTATTCAAATAATTTGGTCAAATGGTTTTTATAAATCGCAATATATAAATTGCATAAAATATTGCAGCCCTAGTAAGCACTAATTTTTACATTTGATCACTTTGATTTCTGTAGTATTTCTTACCTGAATATACTATTAGACCCACCTGAAAAACGTAAATACATGTTTAAAGGATTAGTTCACTTTTAAATAAACTTTTGCTGATAATTTACTCACCCCCATGTCATTCAAGATGTCCATGTCTTTCTTTCTTCAGTCGAAAATAAATGAAGGTTTTTGATGAAAACAATCCAGGATTTTTCTCCTTATAATAGACTCAATGGAGCCCAAACGGTTCAAGGTCCGTATGACAGTTTCAGTGCCGCTTCAAAGGGCTTTAAACATACCAGACGATGAATAAGGGTCTTATCTAACGAAACGATCCGTCATTTTAAAAAAAATTCAAAAGTTTAAGTTTTATAAGCACAAATGTTCGCCTTGCTCCGTTCTGTGATATGTGTACGTGACGTCACGTGACTCGCAGTTACGTTGAAAAGGTCTTGCTTGTCTTAGGCGGAAGTACCGAGTCATTTTTAAAATGACGGATCGTTTCGTTAGATAAGACCCTTATTCATCGTCTGGTGTGGTTTAAAGCCCTTTGAAGCGGCACTGAAACTGTCATTCGGACCTGTAACCGTTTGGGCTCCATTGAGTCTATTATAAGGAGAAAAATCCTGAATTGTTTTCATCAAAAATCTTCATTTATTTTTGACTGAAGAAAGAAAGATATGGACATCTTGGATGACATGGGGGTGAATAAATTATCAGCAAAAGTTTATTTAAAAGTAAACTAATTCTTTATTTTTGTCTCTTTTATTCTATTGTATTGATATGTGCAATTTGTTCAGTTCTTCTTTTTGATAAATTTAGTTCAACGATAAATAAAGCCTCCCTCTGCTGTGTGTAAGATATTACAAGAAAATTACCCAAATTTTCAAAAGATTATGAGATGTTAAATTATCTGTATGGTGGTATTAAATTTCGATATTACTGAGTATGTTGACAACACGAGTGCAGAGATGGTGTTCAGTTCTGATTAACAGAGCGGTCAGGCTCATGACACAGTGACGCGTCCCACACACATGATTACAGACTAAAACTGATGCACACAAACAGATTCACTGCAGAAGATGCATATTTCCTTTCAGTTGTACGAGAGGCCTTTATTAATCCATATCATTATGATCTGTCGGTCATACACAGAAGACACTCTCAAGCTCGTCATAAACGCCTTGAGCGCGCGTGTTCAGCCGAGCGAGGGCTTCTAAACACTGGCAGCTTTAGTTACGGGTCAGCTGGCATCTGTCTAACGTGCCGCTGTTATAGATGGCAGCTGTGCCACGGGTCGCTCCGTCTACTGTAACGGATCACAGCCGCTCTGATCATTCGCTGCCACGATTACTCCTGACAATAGACAACATATCGAGTCACTACATCAGAATACTGCACGCTGAACATTCAGACGCTTCAGTGAGTCGTTACATACAGATCGATGTGTGTTAGTAGCACTCTGGAAACAACACAAGATGACGGATCACAGGAGAAAAATCACAGTGCTCTACATATTCCAGCTTTACAGTGAAAAGAGCCAGAGCTTATTCAAAATGATTACTATAGCAGTTTATAAATAATACTAAAGGACTTAGAAGCAGCTGCCCAGAGGTGGTGGTACCAAGATGGCCGATGGGCAAACTGACTTGAAAGTAGGGCTGAAACGATTCCTCGAGTAACTCAAATTACTCTAATTGAAAAAATCCTCGAGGCAAAATCATCTGCCTCGATGCTTCGTTTAGTTCATTTAACTACACACGGATGTTGCAGAAATATTTTTTTTGTGTATA
Organism: Gobiocypris rarus; assembly: GCA_023029165.1. Lineage (NCBI taxonomy): Eukaryota > Metazoa > Chordata > Actinopteri > Cypriniformes > Gobionidae > Gobiocypris > Gobiocypris rarus. The sequence goes on along the minus strand of CM040921.1, from coordinate 3,357,572 downwards.
AGGACTCGGAGTATGCGCGGATTGCGGTTAAATCCGCGATTCAGGTGGGTAAACATCCCAAAAATTGCGGGTGGATGAGAGAAATCATTGATGTGTTGATTTTAATTAAGATGCGGAACTCATTTCACGGTAAAACGCAATGAATGTGTCGCACTTTAACTTTCGTTTTTAGCTCATGGCGAGATCAAAGACCGCAATGCGAGAGAGATTGGCATCAGCACTGCTAATATCATTTAGTCTCGCTATTTTTAAATGAAGACAACTGTGTGTTGAGCTTCAGGATAAGACACTGAACATTTAGGTTTCATTTGCGCCAGTTCGCGCGGCAGCTGAGGAGATACAAGCAATATTTATAGCTACTAACTTAATTAAACAAGGTGTGTTACAATGATGAATATGATTAGCTCAAAATGTAGATCTGTATGTGCGATGTAGGCTACTTTATCTGAATTAAACACAAACTCATCTCTCGCGTTTGCGAGGTGATGTAGAGGTGTCAACCCGTTTGGGTTATTTAAAACGTGTAATTTCGCCAAAGAAGATTTGTTTTAAAGCAACCTACTTCAGTGTAATATGTGACGGTAGCATCGCGCTTACACTGAGGATTTGAGTTTATGACGATCGGGTGCGGATGGTTTGTTTTTAACAGCGAATTAGGTGAAGTTAACTCTAGTATGACCATCTGTACTCTTGTTCTTATTTCAAGTTTCCTTCCTGTCCAATATTTTTTGCTTCTTACAAAAGCCACACAGCCTTCAGAAGACAGTAAAGGCTTGTCATGCCTGAACTGAAGCTGAAACTTTAAAGTTAAGCTTTAAACATACATGTAATGTTTAGGCATTATTGCTATTTATATTAATATTATTTTGGTTTATTGGTTGTAGGTTTAGTTTTAGACTGAACTTTTTAAACTAATTTGAAATAGATTTTTATAATGTGGCAATTGAATGCATTAAAATGGGTTATTTTCACAGTTATTATGTATGCAATTTCAGCAATAAAACTATTTTTCTAAAAAGAAAACAAATTAGATGTTAATTTTAAGATACCTGTCTTATTTTCTCTTATATATGTAGTATTGCTCTTTAATAAAGAAAAAAGTAATTATTATCCGATTACTCGATTAATCGATGGAATAAACGGTAGAATACTCGATTACTAAAAGAATCGATAGCTACAGCCCTACTTGAAAGGATTTTAAAAGTAGAAATCGAGCATGTTAAACAGTGATGAAACCCTCCTGCATTGATACATAAAGCAGCGCTCTGTTCAAAACAGCCTAAAATACAGATGGACCCGCCCACAGCCCCACACTGATTGGTCGGCTGTAACCTGACCCCTCTCTTTAGGGAGCGTGTCTGTCTGTTCTTCCCTGACCAATCGGAGTCCGGCAGGGTCCAAAGGTTCGTGGGTCCAAAACAGCCCAGATAAAAGCCGGCAAACGCTTGTGTTTGAGAGAAACACACACACGAGTGAGTGTGAATGTTTGTCTCTCACACACTTCACCCTTAAGCACATGTGCCACCAACAGGAAACTAGTTGATCTAGTTTGGATAGAGGACTGCTCCTTTAAACAACACACAAAGATGAAACAACTACAGTGCCAGAGCTTCATCGACAGACAAGCAAAACCCGAGTTTATCGCTTTGTGTAGAACATGAGCTCTCGACCGCAACGTCACCTCTGAACTCTCACACAATAAACCAACCCAAGAATAGCAAACACGTTTCATGCTCGCAGTCTTCTTGCCAATTTTATATTGTGTTGCATCTCATGTTATCATGAATGTCAATACCGTCACATGTGGCACAAACACAAATATTCAAGCTGTAGCACACATCTGAGACGTTTATATATGCATGCACAGTAATGCGTCATGCCGACCAGCCATGTTGATTTTAAAGCTTGAACATGTATGCGTTTAAATCATGCTTTCTAGGTCGATATATTTTGAGATATTGCATTAAAAAAAAATGGAAACGCCAAGATGTGCATTAATTCTACAAATGCACTCAATTGAGGCGGATCATTTGTCTGATAAGACGTGCATAAACTACGATGGAAACACATTTACCAAATAAATCCCTCAGTGCACAACAACAAACTCAGTAGTGGCTGTGATTGGATAACTGGACTATCCAGTGGACCAATCGCATCACAGCGTCTCAGATGTTGGTTTGGTGGTTCTGAAATGCCTGATCCAAAGTCTGTCATCAGAATGATTTGGTTTAATTCATGCCAGAAGTATCTCACACGATTGCGTTCCCAAACACCAGCATCCGAACGCAAAAACATGACAGTTTTTGTTAAGTTTCGTCTGATGCTCTAAAATGCAACACATTTATGGTGGAGAAAAAAAGAAAAAAAAAGACAGTTTCTTTGAAAACAGATTGCAGCAACTTCCATTTTTATCACAGATATTTTGCACCTTCCCAGGAGGTGACGGTTTTGTTTTCTTGAATACATGGGATGGAAACGCTGCTTTATTCGCAAATGATTAATGTAATATTGAAATTTTGTGCATAAGTTAAATTCACAACTTTGAATGGAAACATAGCTATAGACATCTATTGTTAGTGTGTTACTTTAAACACTTTTACACATCTATATGGTAATAATTGACCATGTCCGGTCGACTGAGATCGCACTGCATCTACCTCTATATTCTCATGTTTAAGATTCAAAACGCGATGTGTGCAGACCCTCGTTTGAAGACAGCGGACATCATGAAATCCTTCTGTGTGACGTTGGGTCAGGAATAATTCACTAAATTGCCACCAGTGTGTTTGGCTTCTAACAGATTGGAAGTGTGTACATTTTTGCCAATTCTTCTAGGCTTTGTGTTGTAACTTATTAGACTGATGTGGTCATACTCAATTCTAGTCAGAATATGTGTCTGATACTGCTCCATTGGGACGTGATTATTGGGGCGTTTCCACTGAACCAGGATAGACCTACAACCAATCAGAGTAGGTGAGCTTTGGGTTCGAGTCGTTAGTACGTCATCAGGACAAAACTAATCTCAACTGCTCGTACGCTGGAAGAAGTAGAAGTAGTTTTTACCACCGCGGTGATCTAGGCCTGTGCCTGTGAACGTGACATCCGCGGCACCGCGGTGGTAGAGCTAAACAATTTGTTTTTGTATGTTGTATGAATGCTGTTTTACGTGCATATTATGACAGGAGTGAAGCACAACACTTTATTTACAAAATAAATAATAGGTTCGCAATTAAATGTTACCTCGCAGCCATGGAAACATAACATTAACCTACGTATGTACGTTAGCACTCTTTGGTGACGTGGATTACGTTGCGTTATCGGTCCATCATCTTATAAAGCCCGCCCTGACTATTTGATTGGTCCGAACAGTTTCTGTTCAGGCATAATTACTCCTCTATGGAGCGAGTCCAGACCGAATTTCGCAAACTCAAATGTGTGGGCGGGGCTAAATTCGGCTGGCATCCAGGCTAGTAACTTAAGTTAAGTAGTAGAAATGTCACCAGCTGAGGCTATTTATATGGCAAAAGTTGTGTTATACATTTCCTACAAGTTACACAAGAGTTGCTTAAAGGGATAGTTCACCCAAAGAGATCTTGTCCTACCAGAGACTAGTAGGAATACTCTGGTAGTTAATGGGATCTGCTTGGTTACAAACATTCTACCAAATATCTTTCTTTGTGTACAGCAGAACAAAAAACTGCATACAGGTTTGGAACAACTTGAGGGCGAGTAAATGACAGATCATTTTTGGCTGAACGATCCCTTTAAATACAATAAAATGGAAATACAACAGATTCTAAATTAACTTATGCTAAAAATTCTAAAGCAGATCAGTCCAATAAGATAAGTTTGATAGAAAAAGGGGAGTTAGTGTCCTCATTCAGATGTGTGTGTCAAATGTCCAAAACAATATCTTAAGTCAATGAAAAGAGTTTTATGGGAAAAATAGACTTATATTTCTGTGCAAAACAAAGGCAGCTGTTCTGATTTCTAAAGCGAGCGTGTGAGATCATGAGGCGACAGGTAAGCGGCTCTCCCACCCTTCAGGGCAAACGCTGGGTGGAGTTCAACATACTTTAACCAGCCTCGGTCTGTCCTGAGCACTTCAGTTCTGAGCTTTACGGTCCACTTACAGTATGAACCGTGGCATTAGATCCTCACCTTATCACACACGCACACACATATCCCAACCTTCTCCCTGAGCGTCACTTTTAAAAATCAATTTCCATTCTCTACACCCTCCATCTCATTCCTGCTTTTAAAGGAAAGCACAGAGATAACAGCTGCTTAAGCCCTCGGGAAACAGCAGGAGAGGGGGAGGGAGAGCGAGAGAGAGATTCCAAGGTATAAAACGTGCACACACACACACACAGAGAGAGAGAGAGAGAGAGAGAGAGATTTCAAGGTATAAGACACACACACACACACACACACAGCAAGCTTTAAACTAATAAAAGACTGATTTGTATCAGTGCACGTTAATACTGAAGCTGCATGTGTGTGAGACCAATGTGAGGACCGGAGAGAGGAAGACACAATGAGACAGACAGATGGATGAAGGAACAACTGTTCTCAAGCACCTGGCCCCTTCCATCAAGACAGACAGCTGGAGAAACACATGAGAAACGCATGAGACTTTCCTCACCTCCATCAGACCTGCTTCACGCCACACACACACACGTGCACGAGTGAATTACGCTTGTGTGTTGATTTCTTCAGGAATCGTGAATGATTGAAAACTCACCGGCTGCACAGGAGGGTAAAAGACGCCCATCATCCTATTTATCACGACGACGATGACAACAGAGACAGCAGCGTTTTCTGCTTTCAGACGTCAGCGCTCACGATCCCTCAGTGTCTGACACATTCAAAATCTCCCTCTCTCATTCCCCTCCTCTCGCTCTGTGTGGGTCGGTCTGTGTGTGTGTGTGTGTGTGTGTGTCTCCTCCCCCTCTAGACCGTTTCTCTCTCTCTCTCTCTCCCATATCACTCACTCACTCTCTCTTTCTCTCAAGATAAACAAACCAATCTTGGCTTTTAAAAGATGTTGGCTTCTATTCACAGCCTGATTAGAAATAAAACAATGTTTATAAATGGTCAAATTTAGACCACAATCATGAATTTTATGTTGCAGATTAGTTTTCATATATATAATTGCGATGAATGGTTTCATTGTTTTGTTCGTGTCACTTACAGTGCAAGCAATATATTTTTCACTTGAAATCTTATGTAATTTACAGAAACTTTCCAGGATTTTTTTAAATGTTCAACCCTATATATAAAAATATAATAAAATAGGACTTAGAAGCAGTAAAATTATATAATACAATAAATAATAATATAATAGTCTGATTAATCCTTTTAGCATTTATGTCACATGAAGGAAGACCTTTGACCATCTTGGATACTTTATAATTTGTATTTATTCTTTCACTGAAAAATTAGATTCAATATCAAGCATTTGATGGCATTTCTTTAAGAGCTTAAACTTTCCTTATTTGGATGGTAAAATTTAAATTTAAACTGCACTATAACGGTTATCTTTATCTCTCGATTACATAAATAACCACAAAAAACAGGCGATTGATAAATAATCGTGATAGGGCAGGTCTAGTCAAACTACATTTGTTTTCAGTCAGTTAACAATTAGCCTGCTAAACTAGCATTCCCTGCACAAATCATGCATAAATCACAGCAAAAGGAATTTCATGCTCTCAGTACCAAATATCATAATTATCATCATATGCCACTGGCTTCAATTAAATCCTCAAATCCTATACTCATGTAAAATTATTTTTAGGCATCACAAGAGACTATAATATATTATTGATGATATTGCAGACATTGAAATGTCTCAAAACCTCTGAAAAGAGAGCAGATGTGAAGCTCACAGTCGCACGGCTGGTGATAAATGGATAAAGAGACGGATGGAGGGATTACAGATAGAAAAAGAAGATAAAGCGAGATTAACTACACTAACTGAACAATCTGAACACACACGCGCTCTACAGCTGCTGCCGTAATCTACAATGCTAATCTAAAACACTGGGACTATAATCTGATTTTAACGCTTTTCCACTCGTGATCTTGAGAAGCTCCTCATTGGGAGTCTGTTGTACAGAAAGAGCTGATACTGTATTTCAGAGTGATTGACTGACTGTTGACCTCCATTAAAGCACAGCAGCTTGACATCAGCGCGCCTGCTGAGAGACGGTCATTTGTGACACCAGTATGAAGGTTCACTTTCGCATTGAGATCAACTTCACAATTGAGACCATTTAAGCACCAGATCTGAGAATAATGAGGCTTTAATTAAACCTGGGGGCAAAAGCCCCTCAAAATGACATCAATTACTGGACTGAGATACAAGATCAAGGGCGCTCAGCAGTGGACGAGATTAAACCAGTTCTACCTGAGAGAACCAGCACACGCGTTAATTAACCTCAGAGGACGCCCGCCGTCTACGGAGCCTCGAACGCAAACCATTTGCAGTGCTCAATACAAACAGTCTCGACTAATAATGGATTCCAATGGGTCGCTGTTCGCATGTTGCAAATTCAACCATAGAAAAATACTGAAAACATGCAAATAATATTTAATGATATAGAACAATTTATATCCAACATCTTGGACTTGTTTTCAGGGATCTTAGTGCAATGCATTATGGGAATGCCTTCACCATGAAGAATCTACACGATCCTTAGGAACAGTCTCGCTCACTGGAACTGTCTGTCTAATTGGCCTCCGTGTTTAATTGGGATATAGTGATGTATAATCAGATTAGCGCTGGCTCACACGCGCCTCGCTGCTCCGTCAGAGTTCAAGCCGCTCTATTGTTTACACATTAAAACAAGAGGATAATCACGACATGAGGGACAAACGGAGGTGACGCAGTGCTGCAGCAGTTTTACTACAGGACCTGCGGTTTAACGGTTACTTATTAGAGTCCAAAAGATGCACCGTAGTTAATATTTATTGCAGATGAGACGAGAGGATTGGGGCACTTACACAACACGCCACGATATGAGACTGATGGGAAAACAACCGATAGGGATGAGCGGAAACGCTTTCACTCTCACCACAGTAAATGGAGTTGGAAGATGATTTTGAGGAGACCGTGTTAAGGGTGTAGAGAATCGTGGGTTATCTCTGCTCTGCTGCTGTCTCTCTTTTCATCTACTCTTGATAAACACCCTCTTTGAGCTCCGCGCGGCTCCCAGCTGGAACTAATGTCCCTCCTACAGTCCCCTGAGGGAACGCTTAGCACTGCGAAAGACAGGCGGACTCATGATGCTGATACTAGAAATAATCTGCAGTGCTGATGTTAGCACGGTCAATCTCATGAAGACACCACTGCAAAAAAGGATAAACTTATTATATTTTGCATTAAGAAAATTAAGCCTATTTATAGGACCATGTTGATGATTTGATATTGTGTTATTTAATGGGGTTAGCGCTAGGCGGTATGACCAAAAATGTATATAACTGTATTTTTCAAAATTATACCGGTTTGGCGGTATATGATGGCATTTTCCCACATGCATGACCGGGTGTTAACCGCATTTTCTACTGATTGAGAGAGGAAATACTGCAGTAGATTGACTAGAATGCCCTATTTTACTGTCGTGACGAGTGAATATTGTAGAAAAATTCCACACTAGAATTAATACAGGTTTGCAAAGCCTCACAAAATGATGCTGTGGGGAGCCAACCACCAATAAAACACAGACTACACACTCATTAAAGGCATATGAATATTAAAATATGCAAGAAAAAAAAAAACAGAGTTGAGGGATCCTTACATTTTTTAAAATCTAACCCTATTTAACAACAAACTAGGGAGAAATGCCGAACGTTTAAAAAGGTCTAAAGATATTTTCAGTAGATTTAAGAGCACTACAGTCTCTGAACAAACGACACACGTCAGTTTAACACAGGAGGAATAAAGGCATAGTTACTTTTTTGCCCATTCTTCTTTGAATTGTCAGTCTATTAACTTACATCATTGTCTTCTGTGTATCAGAATAATCCATCGTGTCATCGTGGCCGTGATCAGATGTACGGTCGTATCAGTGTCCTTGATTGAACATACATTTCATTTGAAGAAGACGTGATTAAATATGTGAGCATAAACGATGCTGGTTCATGTTTCGAGCACGAGTGTACATGTAATATGTCCATTAAAACTTAAACGCGGTCACTAATGTGCATCTGATCTATGATTCACAAGGTGAGTGTTGTTGAACTCAATGCGCCGCAAGTATCCCATGAGGAAAAATGAACGTTAACAGTTTTAGTGACAAAACCCTCTTCTTTGTTTTGATTATATCGTGATTGCATCATATCGTGATTTGTATCAAATCGTGACATATCGTTACACCCCTAGTCATTTATGACCAGATTTTCAGCCTAAATTCTCATTACTGTAATATTTCAGAGCTTTTTCGTGCATTATACTTAATGGCGACTCATTGCTGTAATGCATAAAATCTCTTTGGAACATTACAGTAATAAATCACTATCCCAAGAAAAAGGTTTTTAAGTGCTTTTATACCATAGAAGCTTTAAGCGAACAGGTCTTAAAATATATATATATTTAATAATCAGATTTTAATAATAATCTAAAGAACCCTTTTCCACAAAGACCCTTTTGTGTAATGGTATTAAATGTACATTAAATGATGTACCAACAAATGAACTTAACAAAAAAGGATTTTATTTCTTTGCATCACGCAAATGGGAATGAAAAATAATGGAAAAACTTTAAAAAAAAAAAAGAGGCTAAAAAAAGAGGCTTCTTTATTCAATATAAAACTTCTTTCTTTTGTTTTTTGGGTGAAATATGAGGCAGACATTTTCTTAACGGGTTTAACGAGATTCAGCCCAGAATCTGGTTTCAAACTGAAAGGCTGAATGTTTTTTTCTGCTGATATTTGAGGATCAGCTCTGATCTGCACTAAAGGAGTCCAGAGAATAAAGACAGAAACATCTGGAGTCCATGTGTGTGAAACAGACGACTAGAGCAGAGAGAGACAATGAGTCATACAGAACCCCGTCATGTGCCTCATTTCCTTAAGGACTGTAGAGCAGCTCACTGCCAACACACACACACTCACACACTCTCTCAAACACACAGTCTGGAGGCTTTCTGTGGACTCTCCATAGACGTAATGGTTTTTATACTGTGCAAACTGTATACTCTCTCTTCTTACACTTACCCTACCCCTTAACCTACACATCACACTTTCAGCATTTTTACATTTTTTAAATAACTCATTCTGTGTGATTTATAAACTTGTTTCCTCATGGGGACCTCAATGTAAGTGACATGAGTCTGTGTGCATCTCAGGCGGAAGTCCCCACTGGGATAGAAAAACACACACACAATCTCTCTCTCTCTCTCTCTCTCTCTCACACACACACACACACACACGCACGCACACACACTTTACTGAGCAGCGTCTCACAGGAAGATTATGCACATCTTCTGAGAAGGTAGAAACGATGATTCCCTAAAACGTACTGACCTGTAACTTCCTGTTAAAAAGGAGAACGGCAGAATGGAGTGATCAGGCAAAAGAGACGAGAACGTGAACAGATGGTCGAGCTGAAGAGGAGGAGGAGCTCAGTGAAGGACGGAGGTGAAGAAGAAAGACGAGATGATTTGCGAATGAGAGAATGTGTGTTTGAAACCTCTCAGTTACTTCATGTGTGTGTTTGTTAGTGAGCCGCGAGTCTGACTGTCTGTCTGTAGTTTTATGCCTCCTTTGTGGTGTGTGTATTACTGCTGAACACTTAAGATGGAGGTCTGGCGTCCTGACATAAGCCTCATGGCTCTCTCTCTCTGTGTGTGTGTGTGTGTGTGTGTGTGTGTGTGTGTGTGTGTGTGTGTGTGTGTGTGTGTGTGTGTGTGTGTGTGTGTGTGTGTGGAGAGAGACTCCCTCAATGAGGTACTGAAAAACAAAGTACAAGAAAATGAAAAACACATTGCTCAACACACTTAAAAAAATAAAGTGCCTTTAAAAGGTCAGTAAATAACTCTAAAGGGAAGAGTACACCTCAAACCAACTCA